>JAQZBX010000760.1:0-16072 GCA_029593785.1 Cabassous unicinctus
TTTTTTTTTAATTTTTACTGGGAGGTCCCAGGGATCAAACCCAGGTCCCTCCATATGGGAGATGGATGCCCAACCACCCAAGCCACATCCGTCCCCCTGCTATATTTTTTTTCCCCCTGCTATATCTCTTAAGGTTGACCAAAGATACCCAAAGTTAAAGTCTTTTCCCATACACAATGGTCATATAATAAACCAGGCTTAGTTTATCACCAGCATTCCAAAAACCAGACCTAGGGAGAAAAACTAGGTCTGGGGACACATGCATGGTTTCTAATATAGCAAATGTTTAGCCTACCCTGATTATTACAAAATCAGGACAGCAAGAATAGTCACACCTAATACTCTTTAGACACCCCTGTTTTCCTTTTCTGTATTAGCCTAGCTCCCCTTCTGTACTGGTCCCTTAATAACCTTGTTTATAATATTTTTAAGAACTTTTATATTTAATAAAAAATGAATTCATGCAAAACTGAAATTTGGTCTTCTTTCTGCAAAATAATGATTTTTAAAAAATTATTTGTCTACATTTAATGAGAAGTTATAAAAAGTTTTTCTTAACAATCTAAGTATTCTGACAGGAAGACCAAGAGTTGATGTTTATGTTGACCTGATCATCCTTTATGGATTTGGGAGACAAGTCTTCTCACTTTTAAAGGAGCTAAGCCTTTTTCTTACAATTGTATTGACTCCTATTTTACTCTTTTATTGTCACTTTGGTTAAATAGGGCACCAAATATTGTTTCATAGTGACCCATTTTCTTATGTAAACATAAGGTTCAATCTGAAAACTTTTGCTTTCCCAAAATCAAACCCTAACAGATATCTTTTTATCTCAAACTGTTGCAAAGAATTTGTTCTTTCACCTTGTAAAAAGTAAGCTGCTAAAAATAGCAAGATTCATTCAACATGTTATGAGTTTCATGGAAGGTGTTATAAAAATTACAAGGGATTTCCTAACCTTAATTTGGTTGAATTTGTAGGTTGAAATATTATTCATATAAATATTTAAAGATTGTGTAAAATTCCTGAAGATTTGCCAGTATCCTCACTGTACATGTTATGTCCTGAAACTGATCTGCATGATGTTAGACAACAGGATAGTGTTGTTAGTCGTGGTTTTGGTTATTCTTAGAAGAAAGTTACATGTCATGGAAACAGCCAAATTTCCCCATCTGTTATATTATTTTTCTCTAATGCTTCTCTAAAAATGCACACAGTCTGCCCCAGTTCAGAGCTTCATCTTCAACACAAAGGGATTTCAAAAGAGAAGCAAGGTAAGTATAGAAATTATGTTCTACCTGTTAATTAGCGTAACCCTGTAAAAATGCAAAAATGAGACAGGGAAAAATCTTCTGCTATGGTCTGTGGTTGATGACCTCACCGTAAGTTAATTGTCAAATGTTTTTATTTCTTGAAATAACTTTATTTAGAAAATACTCATAAAGGAATAAGTCACATTTTTTCCTGGGCTATGGTAGTTATTTCTAAATTTTGAGGTGATTGCTTCTTGTGTGTATGACCTAGTAGTTTCTTGGAACTTAAGGTTTCTGTGGGACACTTGAGACTCAGAGTTGGAGTTCTCCAGCTCTGTAGGTACTGAAAGAGCAGCATTACTCCATACAGCAACTGTTGAAGAAGCTGAAAAAAGAATCAGACTTCATTTAGGAATATGAATGGGATTGATCTAGTTAAGACAAAAGTGACTTAAAATACAGGGTAAAAGATAATATTGCTTATATTTTGAGACTTTAATTTTTGTGTGAGACTGATGGAGATTATTTTTTTCCAATTATGCAAACAGCTGTAGCATACTATCTGATTTAACCTGTCTAGTCAGCTTATTTAGATAACTTAATTCAGCTTTATTTAACATGAAAACTAGAATAAAGAATGAGATCTTAGTATTCTGTACAGGTTGATGTAATACCCTGATGTATTTCAGAGTGTTTTGGGCATAATAAGGGACTGGAGAATGAAGCATGTAAACTTCACCTTCCCAACCTGGGAAATTCCTGCTATTCTCTCAAGCAACAGGGGTTCCCAATTTACTGAAACTGTAGTAAAGGAATTTTATAAAGTCTAAATCTAAGATCTATATTTTTTGAGAAAAATAAATGATCCCCTTTGAACTTACAGTTGGGAGACCTATAAAAATAAACTCTGGAAAACTAAGCCCTGCCTCATAAAAGGAAATATGCTAATGAGCCAAGCCCTCAATTTTGACACTTACATTTATTAAACATCACTGTAATGACAAAACTAAGCTTAATTATGATGAATGCTTAAGAAGAACCCCTTGAAAACCTTCTTGTTGCTCAGATGTGGCCTCTCTCTAAGCCAAAAATCTGCAAATAAACTGACTACCTGCCCTCTTACATGATACATGACTCCCAGGGATGTTCCCCCCTGATGCCAACAGATTAATACCAAATGTTGATCAGCAATGCTTTTGGAGAAGGATCTTGCTCAAAGGGGGAAATGTTAAAATTAATAAAAGAAAATACAGTTTCTATGGCTAAGAGATTTCAAATGGAATCAGTAGCTCATTCTAGAGGTTGGTTTTATTCAGGTCTCAGCCAGGTACTGCAAACTGCTCAGTATATGAAACCCCAAACAACAATGTTCCTGAAAACCCTAGGGACATACAGACACCATAGCCACATGGTTACATGGAATCAACACCCTTAGCTCCATTGGCAATCTATGAAAAGCTATTTCCCCAAATGTGATGTGGTTCTATTCACTTGTAAGTCCCCTAATCATAATCCTTCTACTTCTTTTATTTAAACCTATAATTTATAATTTACTTATTAAGTTTATTTCTCAGAGACTTAAAGGCTCCAAATTACTCCTATACCAGTTAAAGAATGAAACCATGGGCAGGAAAAATCAGTTTGTGGAGATGTCCTCTATTCCTATAACATTTTCTTCTGAGCTTGCTTTGACTGAGGATCATGTAACCTGAGGATGTACAAAAAATACTGACTCTTATCCTTTATATGACCTTGGAGAAACCAGGAATGGAAGCCACCTCCCTCAGAACCAAGATTACAAAGACAGGGAGACACTGGAAGCAAATCAAAGACTAAAAGACAATTGGCAATTTCTATGCAGCCAACAATACACAAGCCTCTTCAGGGTCTAGGCACAAAGTCATGCACAGTCAGGAGAAGGCCTGACCTAAAGTCACCTTTACCTAATAATAGTAAAAATCATACCCACTGCATCATACTCAGCTGCCATTTTGAACATGTGATGCATGACCTAGCATGATTTATAACCACATATGCTCCACTTAAACCTGCCCCTTAAACCATGTCATCACACCCCATCCTATGACACTACCATAGACCCTCCAACCCTAAACTGTATAAAAATGTCCAATCCCTTCAGCTAGGGAAGACAGATTTGAGACTTGTCTCCTTGGGTCTCCTGCTGAGCTGGCTTGCAATAAACTCTATCTCAACATCCTGATGTCACAGCATTGACCTCTGTGTGCATTGGGCAATGAGCCTGTTTGAGCAGTAACAGAACATACTTGTTGGAAGGATAGGCTTTGTCATCTGGTTGCCCATGTGTGGATACTGGCTCTTCCACTAACTCTCCATTTGACTTTCGGCAAATTACTCAGACTTCATTTTCTCCAGTTTCCTTAGAGGCTAAATGAATATGATAAAATGATTAAAGGTTTGGTAAACAGGGGCACTCAGTTACTTTATTATTGCTCTTTGATTGCCATGCTGATTATATGATTTCCTTTTTAGCATGGGGAGCAGCAGGGACACTGATCTTTGTTTTCCAGTCACCTCCTGCCTCCCATCCCATCTATCTCTGACCTATTAATTTTATCTGTTATAATGCAGTATAACATTGTAAGAAATCCATGTTTCTGTTTTATAGCTCATTATAGTATTAACACTATTTTTTAAAAACTCTTTTTAAAAGGAATTTACATGTCAAGAAATGCAATGAGCCATATTACAATGAGTTTTGAATCTTCAAAGTTCATAAATTAGAGAGAATATTTCAGGAGTCTCACAGAGAGAACACTGAACTCTGAAGGGTTCCTGTAATTCAAGAACATTTGATTGAGTACATGTCAAGTAAAACCATTCACATGCACACAAATGCACAATATCACATAGTCATCCTTTACAGAATTATCTTTTAGTTACCACTTTGGAGATATCCCTTTCACACGTAAAAAGTAGGTCGGGTTGACAGGGAAAGAATAACTGTCAAGAAGAATAGAAATGAAAAGGAGAAATATAACGTGGGTTGTAATTGAATGATGAACTAGATATTTTTAAAGAGCCTTAGTTTTGTCAAAAGATAATAGATAATGCTTGTGCTTTATAATTTCTTCTTTTGCAAAACTGACAAAGAATTGTCAGGTGAAAAAGTAAAGACGTCTTATAATGTCATCTCAAAACATTAATTTAGAAAACCTTAACTTAATTTGCAAAAAGTTCCAATTTATTTTTCCTGAAATATTTTTTTCTAAAAATCCCTTATATAGGACTCAATTTTCATAAATGTTCTTACAACTAGTTTATTAGTGTGTTTAGTTTCGAAAGAACTGCTCTAATCAGAGCTACATTTTATCGTTAAAAATGTTGTAAAATATATACATAAAGGTGCATATGCTTCCTTTATTTTCTTTACCCAATGGCTACATTTATTTTCAATTCAGCCACTTTTCTGGTCTTGTTTTTATAAATAGCAAACTGATTCAATTAGCAGGCAAGGAGGAAACAAAACAATCAAATCTCTAAGATGACTTTTCACTTTTTATGGCAGACTTAATCAGTATCTTGTTTATCTAGACCTGCTGCTGTCCAGTGTGATAGCATGTGGCCATTGAGCACTTGAAATGTGGCTGGTCTGAATCAAGATATTTTTCAATGTAAAATTGACACAGGATTTTGAAGATTTAGGATGCAAAAATAATGCAAAATATCTCTTTAATAATTTACATTGATTACATGTTGATATCATGAAATTTTTGGTATAGCAAATAAAATAAAATATATTATTAAAATTAATTTCACCTATTTCTTTCTATTCCTTAAAATGTGACTTTACCAGAAATTTTTTACATATAAAATTTCATGTATTTCATTTGTGACTTGCATCTGTGGGTCACCTTATATTTCTATTAGGCTGTGCTGATGACTATGCTAGCAGCTTTCTAGACAGTTTTAAAAAGTATTCTGCTTTGGAGGGAAAAAAAAAAACTATCCCAATATATCAAGGAATTACAACTATACCATATCATGTTATCATGTTCTGTATTTACAACTGAGAATATAAAATCAGTAAACTGACAATATGTTCCAAAACATCATTGCACACACAAACGGCACCCTACAAAATGCTTTGGCCTCTAGACATACTTAACTTCAAAAACTGCCCTGCCTCTAATTCCCCAAACCACTGGCTTCTTTTGACAGGACACCACCCTTTCTTGTCAAATCCTGAAACTGAAATTTACATATTTTTTGAGACATATTTTTTTTCAGGCCCTGTCTTTAGCTTGTGTCAGAGTCCAGGATACAAACTCCTCACAGATGGATCTCCCCTGTCCCATTCAGAGTCTTATTGCCCAGGAGGAAAGGAATCGGTAGAATCTTACACACTAATATCTTTACACAAAACTACTAAAATCTCTTTATTATATTATTTGTACCAATACATTCAAATTTATATGTTACTGACACTTCTTGTCTTTAATTTTTAAGAAGTCAACTTTCTTTTCAAAGGATAATAGTCAAATTTGGTAATCGAAGCCCTACTTGGGTTCTAATGTGCCACAGTTCTTATGTTAGAACTGGAAGACAATGCTTGAAATCAAGATACATTTTCTTCCCTTATTTTTAGATGATCAAAAGCATAACTTTATTAAAAGATTTTGAACTTAAATAAAACTAATTAAATACATTAAGGCAACTGTCCAATAGAAACATATATATTAATACCCATTCACAGTAATCTGGTTATTCTGAATTTTGGCTTGGCATCAAAAATCTTACCAGCTGTTTGCCTCAAATTCGTTTATTTTTTAGAGGTTACCTTAAAAACCCTTTCACTCATTTACTCAATGTTCTTTGACTTCTAAAGTTAGTACAGTTAAGACTTTATATTGTTTTTCTTGGATTCCCAAAAGAGTTGTGCCAAAGTCTCAGCACTGATGTGTTGGAATTTTTAACAAAAAAAAATGATGGAATTTTGAAGCAAGAATTAACTTTAGATATCATCTCACCCATTCCTTTTTTATAGATAAGAAAAATGAGTCCTAAGAATTTAAATGACTTACCAAGATCACATGCCTGGCTTTGGCAGGACATTACTCAGGCTCTTTACTCTGTCTGTTTTGCATTTTTTTAAAAACCTTTACTATTTATTCTCTGCGATATGGTAGAGGTAGCAAGGAAGAATCACAAATGCATTTCTTTTTTAATACAAAATAAGAGGTTTTCCAATTTCCTCCTTGTAAATAAACAGCTCTTTCTTATCTGTATTTGATAGCTTTTTACTTAAGTTGGATGTTTAGAGTAACACTGTAAAAAACATAAATTATTTTACCAACTTATACAGCTTCCTACAGAATGAAAGGAAAACTTACGGGTGAAATTTCTGTAGAAAGTAAGTATGAATAATTTCATACCAGACATATGTTCATTATTAGGGTAGAAAGAATTATTTTCATGATATTCCTTTGAACCTGGGGAAGGGTAGAAGGGATGAAATCAAAGTTATGCACAGGAATAATGACAATTGAGAGACAAGAGTCAAGATGGTGAACTGCACTTCTTTCAGAGACTGTACTTTGAAGTTTGTTGACAGACTTAGATTCCAAACTGCATTCTCTGCTGCCCTCTACAGGTTCTAAGAATCATTAAGGAGAGCTACAAAAAAGGAACATGCTTACAGGTATGCAGACAAGAAAGCAAAACATATCATTTGACAAATCAATCATAGGCTTCAACCAAATGAAATAATAAATTAGTTCTGAAATAGAGACTTACAAACACACATATATTTACATGTCTACCTATATACATATTCATGGACGTGTATGTGTGCATATTTAAATTGATATGCTAAGATAAAAACATAAAAATGTAAATATGCCTTCAATTTAAACTTATACACTGATATGTTTTCTTTATTTGGTTCTAATATTTCTGTTGGTTTTCAGTGGGTTCATTTCAAGATTCAGCAAAGTGAAAATGTGTTCACTGGTTTTTCCTTTTGTCCCTTTCTTGTATACTCATGGCATGTGTTGTCTATGAAACTCCCTATAATTTGAGAAGCATCAGAACATGCCTCTCATGAGTTAGCTTTCAAAATACCTATTATTAGTGACTCTCAGGTCTGTGTTTCTTGTAGTATATATGGTATCTTTTTAGTATTCTAGAAAGCATCATGTCCAAGTCTCAGCACCTCTGACTTCTGTGTATTTCAATTAAATCCACCAACAATTCTAGCTAGTGACTACTATAATCTCCATTTTATGAAGGACAAAATTGGATTATAGAAAGGTTAAATGACTTCACCAAGGTCTAGTAAGGATCCATGAAGACGTTGTTTGAAAGTCAAACCGAATTGGCCCAATTTGGAAAAAAAAGGTTTTATTCTCTCTATGCACTTTAATGCCAATTGAAGCATATTCACAAGAACTTCAAACTCATGTTTAATATTCTTGCTACATTTCCCCCTCAACTCAGTTATTCTGAATTTCCCATTCTGTTTAATGGTACTGTTACATACCCACTTCCCCAAGCCAGAATCCCAGACCCTTACTGTCTTTCATTTCCAATAACCAATAAGTTATTATGCTCTTTTAATTCTGAAAGTTGATTGCTCCCCAGTTTCCTTCCCTGCCATCACATTAAATCTGACCCATACACAAACTACTACAACAGCCTCCTGCTCCACCCGGACTCCAGGTTCTTCTTCCTCTATTTTAGCTTCTATGTGAATGGCTACATGAGTTATTTCAGGCACAGAATTAATAATATCATTTTTAAAAGCATTTTTTCTTCTCTTTATTCTCATTTTTCATTCCTCTTTCCCTTCGAATCTGACTTCCAACTCCACCAGTTTAAACAGACTGTACCTCAATTCCTTCACTTAACAAATATTTATCAAGTGCCCATTTTGGGGTAGGTTCATGGTATATCTAGGGAACCCATTCTTAACCTTAAGAAATGTACAACCTAGAACGAAGGGCTGGAGTTAATATTACAAGTATGTTTTTTCATGAATTATTATTAAAATGTACGACACTAATACAAGGTGTTAGTAATAGGGTAGTATATGGGAAAAGTACACCTAATGTACACTATAGACTATTCTTAATAGTACTATTTTCATAGTACTTCATCAATTGTAACAAAGGTACCACACTAATGCAAGTTCTCAATAATAGGGGGATATATGGGAATGTTGTATTTTTATATGTGACTCTTCCATAAACCAACAAATTCTCTAATTTAAAAAAAAAAGGAATTAGGAAAAATCTACCTTTAGATATTAAAATACCCAGTACAGATAGAATGCACATTCTCCCCATTGTAACAGAGTTAGATTCACTTATAATTTCTCTACACATGATTCTTCTACCCCTTTTATTTGAGCCTATAATTAGCAATATACCCATTAAATATGTCTCAGACACTTAAATCTTCATCTGTGCATATGCCTACTGAACCCTGAATCTCAAAAAAATTGTGGCCAACACCTACTCTCTAGTTCATTAGATTTACCCAGGACAATGAACAAAATGATGATGGACAATTCTCATTCCCCAAAACATCAAGTATCTACAACTGCAATCAAAACAGTTCCTTCCATCTGCCCCATAAGATCTTAGCCCCCTCTTAGTCTGAAGTAGAGCAGGCATCACCATCCCCAAATCCTCAAAGTTGAGCAATAAACAAGCGTAAAAGGGGAATGCAACCATGAACAATGTAAACTTATTAATACTGTAATAATGGAAGAACATGTAACATTGATATAAAGATAGCTGTTACTAGAGGTTCTGAGGGGAGGGGATGGAATAATAAGTGGAACATAAGGCCTTTTTAAGGCATTGGAATTAAGTGTAAGCTGTAATGTAAACTATAGACCTTGGTTAGTAGCAATGCTTCAATATTTATTCATCAAATGTAACAAATGTACCACAGAACTGTAAGATGTTATTGATAGGAGAAGATGTGGGAGGGTGACAGGGTAGGGTATCTGGGAATCCCTTATATTTTCAATGTAAATTTTCTGTAATCTAAAACCTCTTTAAAAATAGCTTATTTTATGAAAAAAAGAGTAGAAATAAAAATTTAAATACATAAATAAAAATAATAAATAAGCAAGAAAAAAGAAACTTACAGTCTAGTAAGAAAACATATATAAACAAAGGTCTACAGTTCACTGTGCTAAGTATTGTAAGAAAAAAATTATAAGCAGGTGGTACAATAGGACAAGGAAAAACTAAATTTGCCAGAGAGTCATGGAAATGTTCTCAGATAAAAGGATACTGAGTTGAGTTAAAGAGAAATAAGAGATTGCCAGCAGATTATGAAAGCAGGCGTTCTAGGCAGAATAAAGTATATAATTACAGAGGTAGCAACTAGCAGATGAGACTGGTAAGGGTGGCAATTCTGCAGGCTCTGGTAAAGAGTGTAGACAATGGATAGCAATTAAGTGATTTTAGGCAGGAAATTAATCTTCATTTGACAAAGATCACTCTGGCTGCAATTTAGGAGGGAAAGGGCAGGAAATAGATTTGTAAGGAAGACTTTGGAATTGTTCAGGTTAGAGATGATGAGCTCCTAAAACAGGATAATGGAGGCAGGAAAAATAAAATATAAAAGTATTCAAAAGTGTAATACTGGAATATAAGCTCTTCAAAGGTGTGGATATTTTGTTCATTGATGTGTCTCAAATATCTAGAGGAGTGACTGTCATAAAGTTATTCAATAAATGTATGTTAGATTCTAAAAAGATGGCAATATCAGTGTAGTCCTTGAATCTTACTGATTTTTCCATAAAACAGGCAGAAAAAATAGGAATACAAAACCAAAACCCAAGGACATTTAAACTTAAACAAGATGCCTAAAATAATTTACCTGCTATACAAATATTAAAAAAAAAAACAACACCCCAACATGTTGGGACTCACTGAAAGCTATAATAAACAAATGGTGTCATCACCTATGTGGGAAGAAATAGAAGGAAGGAAATGGTGCTGAAACAAAAGAATCCTCTTATCACCAGCACATCCTTACTGGAAAACTCCCTGGACCAATCTGAGAATATAGCAGTCAAAACTGGGAGGGGTTCTACAGATACAAATTAATTTTGGATTGTTCAAGGAGTCTAGAGTAAAGTCTGAAGATGTTGATATGATCATAGGAAATTACAAACAAGAGCTCCTTTCCAGGACAAGAAAAGAAATTGGTAGGAGATCCATGTTAATCCAGACAGAACAGTTAGGACAAAGAAGAGAAGGTACAGATAAAAGTGGAAATTAAAAACACATGATTAAACAAGCCTCAGGACAAAGGAGAATTCAATGTAAAATTGCAGATAAAAAACGATAATTTAAAACAAGACATAATCAGAATCTGCTGAATATGTCCAAAGACATTATGATTTAACGTTATACTAGGGAAAATTTATAGCAGTAAATTCTTAAATGAATAAAAAAAAAAATAGATTGAACACCTAACTAAAAACCTGGACAAAAAAATAAATAAATAAATAAAATGAAGTCAAAGAACAAACTAATAATGATAAAGCCAAAATTCATCAGTTAGAAAGTAGAAAAATAGTACAACTCATTAATAAATCAAAAAGGTAGCTCTTTGAAAACAAAAAAAGACAATATAATAATTAACATGATCTTGGAAAAAAAAAAAGAAAACAAACACTATTTGAGGCAAAATAACCATCAAAAGTGAGAAAATTTTAAAATATTTATGAAAGTAAATTTTGTGTCATTATTAAAATAAAGCCTAAATGATTTTTTTCTAAAAGAAAAATAAAATTTACCAATATTGAGTCCAATAGAGTTAAAATGTCTAAAAAGATTAATTATCAGAGAATAGAGAAAACAGTTTAATGAACCTCCACAAAAATGCCCCAGTCCCTTATAATTTCATAGTACAATTTTACTTAACTTTTAAAGATCAGATAGTTCCAAAGTTAGGTAGGCTATCTTAATGTTAAGAAAAATAGGCAAACTTTCACATTTGTCTTATGAATATATCATTGACTCCCACACCTGGCAAAGACTGCACCAAAAAAAGAAAATAGACTATTCCTCCTTAAAAACATTAACACAGAATCTTAATAAACTATTTCTGATAAAATATAACAATACATTAAAAAATAAAACATACTTATCCCTTAGGTTGTTAAGACGTTGTCGATGAGATAAATAAACCATATAAAGTGCTGAGAATTGAAACTTGCACAGACTAAATACTCACTAACTTTTAGTCATGATTATTAGAAGTCACAGATTTGATGACAAGACATTAAAGGAGATGAATAAAGAACCTTGGGGAATACCAATGTTTATGAAGTCACTAGAGAACAAAGCCGGAATATTTAGATCTCCCAATTTAAAACTTGCTACAAAATAACACTAATCAAGACTGTGTAGTACTGGCCTAAGGATAGCCATATAGAAAATAATGGAATATAACTGAGAATCCAGAAATAAAACTATACATTTTTGGTCAATTGATTTCAAACAAGTGTACACAAACAATTCAATAGTGCTGGTACAAATGGAGAGACACATGCAAAAGAACAAAGTTGGGCTCCTTCCTCACATCACACATAAAAATTAACTCAAAATACATCAGAGACCTAAATGTAATGCCTAAATCTATAAAAAATCTTAGAAAAATAGGTGTAAATCATTGTGACCTTGGATTAGACAATGGTTTTTCAAATATGATACAAGTAACCAAAAAAAATATTTTGGACTTTATCAAAAGTAAAATCCTGTGTGCTTCAAAGGATATTACCAAGGAAACGAAAAGCTGACCCACAGAATGGGGAAAATATTTGAAAATCTTACATCTGTTTAGGGTCTAGTATCCATAATTTATAAACAACTCTTAAAAATTAAGCAATAAAAAGACAAATAACTAGCTTTTAAAATGGGCAAAGATTTGATTAGATATTTCTCCAAAGAATATATAAATGACCAATGAACACAGGTGAAAATGCTCAAAATTATTTATTTGGGAAATGAAAATCAGAATCACAATGAGATACCACTTCATACTCACTGAGATGGCTAAAATTGAAAAGATGGATATTAGCAAATGTTAAAAAGTTGTGGAGAAACTGGAGTCGTCCTACATTGCCAGTGGAATTGTAAAATGGTACAGCCACTTTGGAAAATTTTGGCAGTTCCTCACAAAGTTAAACATAGTATGGCCATATAAACTAGCAATTCCACTCTGAGGAATACAATCAAGAGAACTGAAAACATATGTCAACACAAAAACTTGTACACAAATGTTCACAGTAGCATTATCCATAAAAGCTGAAAAGTGGAGGCAACACAAAAGTCCATAAACTTATGAGTGGATTAACAAAATATAGTATATCCATACAATGGAATATTATTTAACTGTAAGAATGAATGAAATACAGATTCATACTGCAGCATGGATGAACCTTGAAAACATTATACTTAATTAAAGAAGCCAAACACAAAAGGCCACATATTGTATGAGTCCATTTATAAGAAATATTCAGAGTAGGCATATTCATGAAAACAGAAAGTAAATTAGTGGTTGCCAGGGGCTGGGGGCACAGGGTTTCTTTTTGGGATTATAAAATAATATGGAATTAGATAGTGATGATTGTTGCACAACCTTGTGAATGTACTGAAAATCCCTGAATTATACTGTGAAGAGGTTGAATTTTATAGTATGAGTGAGATGTCAATTTTAAATGGATTAAAAGGGAATTGTCAGAAATACAGCAAAGTGTTAATAATGGTAGAACCTGGGTATGGGTATATGGGTGTACACTGTATAATTCTTTTTTATGTTTTAAAATTTTTATTTAAAAAATGTTGGAGAAATAATTTCATAGAAATAATGAAAAGAGAATTAAAAAAAAGAAAAAAAAAAAACCTTTGAGGCAGTCATCAGTGCCAATGCAAAACAAACATTGTAAAGATCAGTGTTTACTGAATTTAAGGAATCAAAAAATAATTTAAAGTCTATAATAGGTAAAAATTATAAATGTATTTACAAAAATGGCATTAACAAAGTGACAAAGAATAATGTAAATATTTTTATTAAAATGACGACTGTCTAGAGAAGTGAAAAAAATAATTTATTGCAGATTCTTTTACATAGTAACATGGAACATTTATACATATACTGATGTGCTGATATGAAATACTAAGTTTAAAGAAAAACATTTTTACACAAAAGCAGTTGCATTATATTTTATAAAGATAGATATTAATAAATTATCAGAGATGTTGAAGAATAACAGGCTATTATTCCAATAGGAATGCGTTCTATGTTGAAATTAAACTAACTTTTCTGAACATGATGCCCTGTATATAATCACATTCTTCTAAACTAAGAAAAAGAAGCTCATTTCTGGGAATGAAAGGCCAGGAAAGGCTCGAGCAGGAGTTTCCCAGCAGTGATTCCAGCTTTGTTCTTGGTTGTGTTTAGAGCTCTTAACATTTAGCTCAAGCTAAGGTGAAACAGTGCAGCTTTCTATGACAGCTGCATGTGGTAAATGAGATTCAATGAGAGGGATAAGTAGCATTTTAGAGGAATTCTAATCACCACATGATTTAAATGAGCAACCAATTTTTTAAAAATGCATATTCTATATTTCTGAGAGGAAATTAGCTTATTTCAAAATACTCACTATTTTCTTAATATGGCATATTAATTCTTACTTTGGGAATCTGAAAATAAATTACATTTTCTCCTAAAACTTAGAATTCACTCCTTTAGAAAATGATTTCTATAACGATATACACCAACACTGTATAAACTTTATTATATGTGATAGCCATTAAAATATATATATGCATATATATGAAGCACTGAACAGATTTGGTGAACCATGATATACATGATATACATACACATGGCCAAACACTTTTCAGTTTCAGTTAATTAAATTCAACAAATAATGGCTGGGTGCTTACTACTTACTTGCATGTCACCATGTTAGGGACAGTGCTTGTAGTAGATTTTAACATACAAGAAGCTCACATTAGCCAGACTTCAGATAATGTACCTTAAACAAAATGATCAAAAACAGAGCTAAAGTTGAAAAATGACTAGTGAGAGATATAGCTAGGAGAAAGGCTTGGGATAATTGAAGAGGGCAAAGCAAAATATGTATCCATGTGGGAAAATTGCTACTAGGCTTGGCACATGTTAGGGAATAACTGGAACCTATGCTGAAGTCCTCTTCATCTCACAATCCAAGGTTCAGTTATCATCCTGCTTTGTTTCCTTTAAAAAATTGAAGAAAGAGAGTATTAATTTTCAGTGATAATAAAACTTGTAGAACCTCCAAAATATTTTTTCTTTCTATGATAGTTGAAATCTATAGTTTTTGAAAACCATTCTCACCATATTTCTGGGTGAAACAGAGCCTCCCAACTAAGGTAACCAATGGTTGAGGAATAGTTTGACTTATCAGAAGAATAACAGTAAGCATGCCAACCCTATGAGATAATCATTTAAAATAAAAGCATCTGAAAGAAGATAGGGATGAATATTTTAAAACCTGGCATTCCTTTCCCTTTAGGACGTGTTAGACTTTAAAACCATTTTTAAGGGATGTACACATCAAAAGAAATATAATCAAGTAGTCTCATGCCTTCTGAAGACTAGATACATCAACAGGGGCCCAAAGTAACAAACGCTCTTCTGATGCAATATGTTGTAAGTGGAGGAAGGCTGGGCATGAGCTTTGGGTGTAGAGCCCCACTGTGAGCCGCAGGATTCCAATTTGGATGTGGGGGGATTCTGGGGTCCAGTCTAGTACACGAGTTCTTGCTGGACTAGCAAGAACCTTAGAGCTTCCCGCAACGGAAACATTTAGATTCTGGCAAATCATAAATTACTCTTCTCTCTAGAAGAAATACACAAGGGGCTAGAATTTTTGCAAAGATCCCCAAAAGTTCCGCAGGGCGATATCTTGACACTTGGAAGGACCTTAAGTCTCAAAGGTTAGGAAAGTTTCTGTGAGCTGCTGCCTTGACTTAGCCCTCATACTGAACTCATAACCAGCTTAGGGAGCTGAGGGAAGAGGTCAGGAAGAGGCCCTTCGTAGCCCACTTAGCTCCGTCAAGTTTGAGTCAGATTCCAGAGGAAAACAAAGAACAGGCCTTCTAGATCTATGGCTTTTGGTTTTAATTTCATTAGAGGATAAAAGCCAGCAACCATAAAATATTCCCTAAGGAGTATTTATTGTTCTGACTCACTAACGTTTCAGTATTTCCGTTGTTTTACTTAAGAGTTAATTTCTGTAAGGAAGAATTCCTTACACATGAAACATATTTTCAGTGATTCTGATTTCACTCTCCATATTTATATTGTCTTTAAAAAAAGAATTATGCCCTGCTTAGTCATACCTCTGTTCCTGTATTTTTTCTGGATAGAAACCAAACTTGCATTGGCTCTTTTTTGCCCTTCATAGACACTGGGCCTCTGTGCTCCAAATGGAATTGCGGATCTGAATTGTCTGGTGTCATAAGACATCTAAAAGAAGGGTGGCAGAAAACAGAGACAGGAGTGTGCACAGGTTGTATGGAGAATGGTGATAAACTGAGACAAGGATACATACTCAGTTATATTTAAAAGCAGCTCAAGGTTTTGGTAATGCCGACCATATCAGGATTCATAGGGTGGTATGGAACTATTTAAAATGGAAACAATGACCCAGTCTTCTCAAACAAAAATATATACACTAGGAAGCAGATGTAGCTTAACCAGTTGGGTGCCCGCCTACCACATGGGAAGTCCTGGGTTTGGGTCCCAGTGCCTCCTAAGAG
>JAQZBX010000760.1:16172-97568 GCA_029593785.1 Cabassous unicinctus
GGGAGGAATGAATAAATAAATAAATAAAATAAATCTTAAAAATATATAAATATATATCTATACACACAATCCTGAGAGGCAGTTGAAAACTGTTTAAAGGTAACAAAATACCTCAGATATTTTAACCATATGCAAAGACATTTCCCTTGCAAATCAGCAAATACTGAGATATGTTTTCCCACCTGTATGTATATTCAGACACATTTATTTTTCCCTTTTCTCCAGTGGTTTCTGTTCTGCTTGTGAGATTAACAGTATTTCCAAAAAGACAATATCGAGGCATCCTCTGTCCGATGACTCCTGTAACAACCTCTCCAGTGTGTATCCCTATCGTTATCTGCAGAAATAATGGCTTTGCTTCAATAAATCCATCATTAAAATGCTAAGTTTTTTGCTGACTTTATATTATAGAATGATGCAGAATCATTATTGAAAATATAAGAATTCTCTAGAAGACCTCCGAGAATGTTACAGATAAAATAAAAAGCCCTTACATGGGAAATGGTTAGAGTTGATGGTAACACATTATAGTGAGTATAATCAACACTGCTGATTTATAAATGTGATTGTGGCTGAAAGGGGTAGTCTAGGGTGGTTAATGTCAATTGAAAGGAAGCTAGAGGATAATCTAGAGATTGCATAACATAGTGATGTCGGTGGTGGACAATGATTGTAGTTAACAGTACAAATACAAGAATGTTTCTCTATTACAAGGTGTTAAGAATATGGAGATACATGGGAAAATACAACTAATGTAACATATAGACTATAGTTAACAGTAATATTATAATATTTTTACAGCAATGACAAAGAATGTACTATATCAATAAGGGTCAATAATGGGAAGTATAAGGGGGTATGGGAATTTTACTTTTGGATTAATGAAAATGTTCTGTGATGGACTTGAAACTGATGACAGCACAACTCTGTAATGAAATTGAGAGCCACTGGTTGTACACTTTGGATGGACTGAACAAGGCATAGAACCAAATAACCCAGTGATCCCAAGATGAATGATGGACTGTGGTTAACAGTACAAATATGAGAACGTTCTCTCATGAACTATAATAAAAATAAAATGCTAATACATTGTATTAATAATAGGATGGCTTGTTGGAAAAATACACCAAATACAGCTATGGATTATAGATAGCATTAATAGTATGACAATGTTGTTTTGTCATTTATAACAAATATGTTACAACTATGTAAGGTGGTGATGGTGGGGTGATGGATGGGAATCCAGTATGGTTGCATGATTGTTTTGTTAACTCACAACTTCTAAAATAAATTATAAAATGAAATGAAATGAAATAATAAAATAAAAAAATTAAATAAAAACCCTCACAAAAGCTCTGTGAGGTCATTTTGAACAAGTAGATAGATTTCTCATCTCTATGAACAAATGTAAACTATGGGTTCAACAAGACATTATAGTCCTTGTTGTCAAGATGTCCTTCCTTGTACTTATTAAGACTGCCTGGTCAAAAATATGAATCAGTTGTCCACAACAGTCTATTGCCACTACTGTAACATAGTTTTATTGACTAACCTGAACAGGTTCACCATCTACTTGAACCTGGCCAGCAATTTCCATCATGTCCAAGGCCAGGTGACAAATGGATCGTGCGTGGTGGATGCATGGCTCTGGCAAACCACTCACTGTCATGTATTTATCACCAACAGTCTCCACCTAACAAAGCACATATTCAGATGTTTACTGGTTAGCATAAAAATGACTGTTTCATTTACTACTCTCATTCAAAAATAAATAAATAAGGCTATCAGCAACTTTACATTTTTCTCCCCCTTAATTCTCTTAAAGTTCTAATACATTCGCCTCCAACAAGATTAAAGCTTATAATCATTTGGCATGTAAACGTCCCTAAAGGTCTTTGATTCTAGGCAGATAAAGTTGCAGCATTGTTTTCTCTAGTAGGCGCTAAATTCCCACCTCAGCTTTCCTTATAATTCTGTAGAATAATTTATTAGCTGATTTCCACTAAAACAGTGATGGTTTGATGGCGTAAGAATTGCTGCCTGTTGTTCGGTGATTTACCATGGTCATTAATCATTTATTTTTATGATGTGCTCACCAAGTGCTACATTGTACCTCACAAAAAGACTATAAAATAAATAGTCCTTCTAGATGCTTATATTATCCCAGATGCCTGAGGATGGTTTAGTTAACATTCTTCTCTTTATGAAGTCAGTAGTCCACTGACTTCACTTTTCCAATATTATATTTGTTTCCAATTGAAACAAAAGGCAACAAGGCCTTATGAATGTTTACCTTCAAACCGATGTTACTTTAAGGCAAATCTGAGTTCCCAGTACCCTTCTCATGTTTCAAGACTTCTTTACTGTGCAAAGCATTTATATATTTGAGTAAAAGTGTCTCTCGCAGAGCATAAAAACAAATGCTATGTTTATACCAAATGTGATAAACAACTTGCACTGGTTCGTTAGTCTAAGGGCAAATAAGCTGCTGAATCATTTTATCTGGGGAGTCTTCTGTTCCATGAAACATTCATCTTGGTTACAAGGAAGGGGAAGTTTTGTAACAAGAGGTAATTATTTAAGAAAATGGTAAATACTGAATGAATGGAGGCTTACTGAACTAAGGCTGCAGTGCGGCAAGTCAGAGTTCGGGGTACAGAGTACCCTGGTAGCCATGTCTCTGCAGGGGAGGGTCGTCAGACCCCGACTGACAAGCACTGCCTTAGGCTATGGATTAGGCTGTACCTTATAGACAAATGGATTTTTCCGTGAATCAGTCAGTGTATCAAATCTGGTATACAGGTCATTGAGAAGGTTTACAATCTTCATGGCCCCTTCTCCGGATGCATGCTTGCTACAGAAAGCATTGAAGCCCACAATGCCACTGAAGAGGATGGTCACATTGTCATATCTTTTGGCAGGCACCGGACGCTTATGTCTCAGCTCATTGGCAACAGAAGGAGGAAGGACAGAATACAGCAACCTATTCGGTGGAGTTAGAAGTAAAACCACTGTAAGAAATTCAGAGCATCAATGTCATCTGCACTGTAAAGGCATCCAGTCAGATGGGACATGTGCTAAAATTAGCATCAAATATTACCCTATTTCTGAGCAAAGAAAGAGGCATGTAGAAAACATAAAGTATTTGTTTATTCTAATCATACAAAATGCCCCCAAACCCATACCAAATCAAAGTAAGTCAAAACAAACAATACAAACAAAACAAAGCACTGACAACAAAAGGTCAGAGTTCTCTTTTGTCGACCAGAATTCTGGGACTGCCTTTATGTTTACAGTATGAAGATTGTCATTAGCAGCATCTGAAACACATTATCAGTGTAGGAAAAGCACATTACCAGAAACGTGTCATACCCCTCAGGAGGAAGAACTCTATCCCAACCTTGGTAATGTAATATTAAAAGAAACAGAGTTTCTCTTCTCTCTCATTAATGCCTGACACCTATGCAGAAGAAACTGATAAAACAGGTGGGAACTAGTCTAGACGAGAAAATATTTTCTTTCTATATGCAGCACTGCCACCACACATGATGGCTTCAGGGATCATGTTGAGGGGATGTGTGTGGAAAGCACAGCAGGAGAAGGATGGGAGCTGAAGGATTTTAGAGGGAGAGAAACAAAAACTAGGGTGACCTACAGACTCTTGACATCAAAACTCAGAGGTACAGATGAAACCTCTGCGTTTTTCTTCTGTAAAGGCAAAGGGCATATCATGCTAAATTTAAATATGTAAAATGGAGCTGACCTCTTAATGTTTTTCTTAGCAATAGTGGAAGTTCTCTAGTCTTTTCTTTGTAATTCTTGAACAGTACATTTTATAAAATACCTTAAAGCTAGATTTACATATCAAATGTGAATAGATTTAAAGAAAATTAAGTGATTTTTAAAATTTAATAACCTAGAAAATCTGAAAAATGCAAAAACCTAATTCTAAATCTAACAATTTAAAAATGAATTAAGTATTCTTTAGGTACAACTCTAAATAGTATAAATAGTTTCAGAAGGCCAAATCCACCCTGGATAACCAAAACAAAATATAGTCCTGTGATGAGGGGTTATCAGCTATTCATACAAACGACAAACCCAAGCTCTATCCCCAATACCTCCCAATGTTAAACTCTTGTTCTAGTGAGAGAAGTTAGTGTCCTGCTTAGGTTAGCCATCAGCAAATTTGATCTACAATGCAAAATATGAAACAGAGACAGTTTCCTAATAGAACACCCAGAGCAGGATATTGAATAACTCAAAATGTACAAAACCATTATGACTTGTGAGCTTACGTCTTAAGTACTCTCTTACAGGTTCCATAAAATGTGCTATTTTTCCTGAATGGAGTGGCACCACATACCAATAAAGCACATACTTTCAGTTATTTTTCACATAGTAAGCAGAATTTGAACTGTCTGCCTCATGTAGTGTCTGAAATTTCCAAAGATACGTAGAAAGATTTAGAGGTATGATTTAGGGCCATCAGGGAAGTGAAGTGGTCTCAAAGGAATATAAACACTGCTTTCAGCTTTATGAAACATGCAAAATAAAAAGATATGGATAAATGTTAGGTTGTATATATGTTACTAGAATAAAATTTTAAAAAAAAAATCAACAGAGCTGCAGAACAAAAAAAGAATGAACCCTAAGTTAAACCACGGGCTATAGTTAATAGCACAATTATGAAAATGTATTTTCACCAATTTTAACAAACTTATCTCACCAACGTGGGGTGTTATTAGTAGGGTGGTTTATGGAAATCCTGAATTTTATGTATGATTGTTCTGTAAAACCCGCAACTTCTCTAATAAAAAAAAAAAGAAAAGAAAATGCATCACGGACACCTACATGTGTACCAATGCAAGAGAAGTATAAAGCGATAATGTTACTAATTTTTGGAAGTTCAAGTAGAGTGAAATAATCTTTATGGGAGGTAAAGCAGGTCAGTTGAATTCTCCCAGAAAATAGTTTCTTATTATAAAACATTAAAATATGAACACACAATAACCAGGTTAAAAATCTCCTAAAAACTTCAATAATTTCATGCTTTTAATTAATATTGGGCAGCAAGGCCAAGCTGTCTGTATGATGTGCACTTTAAATGAATATTTGTTTAATGCATTTACTTGAAAACAGAGTATTATCTTTACTTGCCCAGTATTCTATAATTTAATCCACTATTAATGGAAAAATAATAGTTTCATATTTTGATATTTTGGCTAATGTATTATATGTAAGATTCATACCTGCCAATTCCTAAAATAATTCAGAGTCCAAGTAGAGAAGTCTTATTAAATATAATGGTCAGTTCTAAGTTCAGTGTTCAATCTACCCCTCAGACCTGGCAGATAGAAGATGCCCAGCACATATTTCTTGAATGAATGAATAAATGAATGAGTGGACTTTAAATACTTATACCTGAATTAGTCTGATAATTTTCAGAGAGATATTTTGGCATAGAGTTTCTCAATCTGACTTCTAAAAAGAGAAAACATATTCCCACTAGTAGTAATTTATTTCCATATGCATAATATTCTTTTTAAAAAGAGATATGGGAAAGCAGTAGAGGTGGCTCAAGCGATTAGGCACCTCCCTTCCACATCAAAGGATCTGGGTTTGGTTCCCGGTGCCTCCTAAAAAGAAGACCAGCACACAATAAACAGACACAGTAAATGTAAACAACAAGTGGGTGGGGAGAAATAAATAAACAAATCTTTGAAAAAAAAAGATGTGGAAGATTTTGCTGACCTCTCCAGATGTACAGATCCCATGCTTTTTCGGTCTGGTTATCAAATTTTTACTATGGTAGCATCAAAATATACTATGAATAACAGTTGCGCTCATCTTTAACCAAGCGGGTTAAATTCTTACGTGTCTGTCTTTTTCTTTTCGTCTTCCAGGGCTCTTAACGTGAGCTGCAGCCTGTCTGTAAGGATTTCCAGTTCTTGGGTCAGTTTGTACTCCTCTCTGAATTGTTCTCCCAAAAGAACGAGATCACGAGTGGCATCATGCAGAGGGATGTCACTCAGGTATAGACCTCTCCTTGTCAGATCATCCAGGTTCATCACACTGGTAGACAAAGAAACGTGGCAACATCAGGCCCAACTTGTCCACATGGCAATATTAACCCTGAATACTGTCAAAGAGTATAATCCTGGCATCTTTTACCATTAGCAAGCTTGTCCTGAAGGAAAAACAAAAATCAAAATGGAGCAAACTTGAAATGGCATTTTTTGCCAAATTGCGTTTTTGGTGCCATCAGGCTAAAGTGAAAGACAGCATAGAGAAGTGCCCTACGAAACCTGCTCAGGTATTTAACACAAGGCTTTTTCTTATTATTTTCACATTTATCAGGAGATGAAGAAAATTTCGCTATACTTGCTTAATCAGGGCTAATGGTGCTTAATGGATTCTATGAATCCTGTTAACTGGGTGCTTTTCCCTTTTGTAAATGATGATTAAAAGTTTACAACCACATTTATGACCCATCACCAATGTGTATTTTATGCATTTAAGATTTTTTGAAATGTATTTTACATGCTACTGTAAATGTCTGGGCTTAATTTCTTCTCTATTCTTATTCCATTTGACTAATTGTTTATTTGAAATATTATTTGATTTTGTGGAATTTTACACATCTGTGCGACTTACCTTAAATCGTTTTTGAACATAATGTTTATTGACTCAGTGAAGATCTTGTATGTGAACAGTTGAGTAAAATCAAACTCTTTAGCTAAAATGTATTAACTTTATATTATTTGTTTGAATTCATTAAATGCAAAGTAATCATTTCTGGTCTTTTACAATAATAATTTCTCCAAAATGACATAAGTGAGTTAGGACGTCAGTGAAAACTTTTGGATAAATAAAAAGTCTTTCTGCAATATCTTCTCAGCATAATTGTCCATAAATCGAGGGAAAAATAAGTGTGCTGGTATTGAAAAATAATCGAAGAATTTACTAATAAAGCACAGAATCTCTTTAGATTAATTTTGTTCAAATGGATATGTAGGTCAAAGCCCACTTACAGAAAGCAGCCCATCAGCAAATAGGCCAGATCATCTGCCAAAGACATATAAGACCTCTCTATGAGCAGAGGAAAAAAAAATGATTATGAGCTTAAAATGGAAATGAATGACTAGAAATGGTCAGATTGATTCAGAAAACTTAAACTATAAACATCTCAGTGTTTTAAACAAGTTTATTATTATTTTAATGCATTACTAACACAGTTTATAAAAATGTATCCTAGATCTTTTGGAATTATTTATTGTGTAAGTGACACTGTTTTTAATTGACTTGTTTGATTTAATGTGGGTATAATCCTTTTACACACGAGTAGGTCTTATGTGACAATCTGTGAATGTGTCACTGTGAACAATTTATGCATTTGGCAATTAACAAATAGACTCCAAATTTTCTGCTCCTGTTTCCAAAATAACCTCTCTCACCATGAACAGAAATTGTCCCTATTGAGATGCTATCTTTCTATTGAAAGTACTTTACTGTCATTCACCTGAATGTCAGCCTGGGAAGAGGCAGAAGAAAAAAAAACACTTGCTGATAGAATATGAAGACAGCTAAATCAATGTAGACTAAAAAAATTACAGGCTTACATTCCTAGTTTTACCTTTTTTGTGATATTTATTTCTCAGTAAAATCCATCATTATTGTTATATAGTTTTGATTCTATATTTATACTATTAAAGGAAGTTGTTGCAAAGATTACTAGATTTTTCAGAAATTTTGAGTCTCATTAAATTAAAAGTGATCATAGTAGGTTTTAAATTAATTTTTTAATCAATAGTCCACCAAAAAATGCTTTCTTAAGGGTTTTACACAAGCATGTGCATATATTTCCGTTATACAAAGTTATAAATACACAAAGTACCACCTAAAAACAATTTCCACTGTTGTCTTTTTTTTTCTATTGTCCTAAAGCTAATTTAGATTTTTTTTTTTTGCTATTGTAAATTCTCATGCATCTTTTAGCAGAATCCTTCCTCAGTGGGCAGAACATCAATCTATAGGTTTCCTTCCCCCTGATGTTTATTACAAATAATAAATTTTATATTTCAATTTAAATAATATATTTTGAACAGTGTGTCCCAATTAAAGAAGATAAATATTTTAATATAAAATTAGTTCAAAATCAGAAATCAATTGAGTCCTTTTTCTTTTTTTACTAACAGACTATGGAAAAGATAATCTTTTGGTACCAAATGCATCCATGTATTTAGATGCTTTAAAGAATTGCTATCTTACATGATGTCTCTTTTGAAGGTATAAAACCATAAAATTAGATAACCAGAGTATAGGTAGCCCAAGATCTAATGATGACAATTGATTAAGATACAGCTGGCAAGCAAAATAGAATACATGATTTCTTCTGAGTTTATTAGCAAGTGTTAAATGAGATTATCCTTGTTATAGAGAGGTGTATTACAAAGGTTACCAAATATAATTACACTTTAGAAAATTTAGGCATAATTGAAAAAAATTTTATTGAATTACTTTGTTAGCTAAACATGGGTAATTATATCCATTATAATTAATCTAAAATGTATTACCTTGGTGAACACAGAAAAAGTATGCTATCTGCTTCAGGTAAGTAGATCATTTGACCCTTGAGACGTAAGCAGCTGGTCTCAGTCCCAGTTAGTTCATCCTCATATTCTAATTTCTCTACATCCAACAATCCTTCCTTGAAAAGGCAAGACATAACCATTAACTAGTGCCTTTTTCCATACCTAACAATTCACCAAATCAATAGGAGAATAAGTGCATCATTTAAAATCAGAGAGGACATTTCACCAGAGTTCTGCCAGGTAGCAAGCCTGGCAACTACCTTAACAACACTGCAGAAAAATCGATTGACTACCTCTTTTGAATCCAGAAAAACAGTAGCTGTGCTACTGTTCACATATTTATTTAAAGACTCTGTGAATCCTTTTTTTCTCCCAGTGTGGCTATAATATATATTATTAGGCTTCACCAAATCATAAACCAAGCATCCCTATTCCCCACCCCTGCATTCGTAGAGTACTGGAAGTAATCCATGTATGTGCAGGTAAGCCTTGAGTAAGGCTTGTAGGAAGGATGAAATTGTGTACCCTAGGAAAATGACTTTTGCCATTACCTAGCCCAAGAACAGAAGCAATGAGATCTGGGCACTATCTACAGTATCAATTAAGTGGATATTTTATCATTTTGCTTCCCCACAAAAATGGCAACAAATATTACAGACAGTTTAAAGAAGAATAAACCAGGGGCTGTGGGTGAAGTTTTAAAAAATGACTCCATGAATTCTAATTTCTGAAAGAAGGCATGGTAGCAGTACAGAGAGTAAAAGGTTGGTTTTGTTATATAAAACTAGGCTGTCACTGCAGGGCAGGCTCTAAAACTTACTTGTGTTGATTTTATTAGATGAGAGAGTGCCATTGCTCCTGATGCAATCTAAAAATCGAGAACACTGCCTTTTAAATAGGCTTCCCTTTGAGATTTGGTTTTTCTCTCAATATACCTTCTCTATCTCCTAAAAAGTGATGGTAACTTAATTTCCCTCCTAATTGCTAATTTGTAACATACATCACTCACTTACATTTAATGAAAAAAAGTCTTGATTACCTTGCTTCTCAAAACAAAAACCGTATTGATATGTGAAAGGATTCCATGAAAACTAATGTCAATATGAGGACGAACCAGAGAGAAGACAGACAAAAGGCTGCAATTCCCAGGCTGGAGCTAAAATAAAGATAAAAAGAAAAGATCATTTAATTTAGTTAAAACAATTTTTATGAGTTGATATTAATCATTAGATTAAGTCAGCTCAATTTTATTAAAAAATGGAAAATTATAATTATTTTGTGGAAACTCACCTTAACTATGGACTTAAATCTTGACCTGTACAATTGAGTGGTTAAATGGACACAAAACAGTTGCATGACCAGGGAGCCTAACACGGATTCAGATGACTAACATTCACATATAAGCTAGTGCAAATAAAAAAACATTTTCAGAAAAAGAAGAATGGAAATTTATCCTTTAAAATGTAGCATGAGGTGTTACATGCCTGTTTAAAGTGAAGTTTTAACAACAAAAACACCACAGCATAAACTCATTGAAACTATCCAGAGAGAGGTAAAAACAGCAATAGCAATAATAATAATAATGACAATGCATATAATAGGTAATATTTATTGATCGCTTACAGTGGACCAGACACTATACAAAGTGCTGGCCATGTGCTAGCTATCCTCATGTTATAACAAAGGAAACTAGGCAGAGAGAAGTGAAGCAACAAGCTTAACGTCGTACAATTAGACAATGAGGAAGTGGCAGTCAGCTTGGGTGTCCAGGCAATAATTCCCTTCTGCTTCCAGATTTATAGGAATTTAAAGGATGTAAAACCTTGATCCCATCTGGTTATAATCTTGAATTATCAAGTCCTTCTAATTATAAGCAAAAAGCACCACTGGGAAAATATTATTACAGCTACAAAAGTTAATACACGAGAAAAAGGAGTATAAAATGGAAGGATTTTATAAATGGGTATGAATAATACAAATCAAATGAAGGTTCTCATCATCACCCCAACTGCTGTCCTTTGATGTTTTTCTCTGCTAAACTCCATGATAGTCTCTGTTTTCTTTATCTTTTTGGTTTTATAAATTCCCTTCTTTTGCCTGAAAATACCAATGCTTGATTTTGAAAGATATTTTCAGACAGTAGCTATCCAATGAATATTTACTAAATGAATAGATAATTAAGTGAAAGTTGATTGTTACTATAAAGTTACCCATTTTCTCATTGTGGAAGGATACTAGTCCCACATTATTTTCCTATTGCCCATACAACTAATTAAAGCAGAAAAAACTAGTTACCCTAGGGAAAGTTTCAGTATGCTCCAATACACTTAGCTCATGTTTAAACATTTTATGAGATACATGATATGCTGCTTGTCACCTGATAACATAGTCAAAGGGTTAAATGAATGAATGGCCATGTATGACAGTGGTGTCTTTATGGCTTTTTGTCTCAAGTCCCATGAAAATGTGATGTCATTTTACCTGTGGGAGCACTCTGTATATGGCATTGCCACACTGGGTGACCACTAGGTCCCGGTCAAATATTATATGAAAAGGAAAAGCTTTGCAAAAGGTATAGGGACTGATTCGTGATTCCTGGGTACCATTTTCTTCAAATCGGTCAAGATCTTCATAAAAATCCTCTTCTTTTGACTCTTTTTCTTCAATTAAAAACTGAGTATGATCACATTCTTCATTTCTTTGCTGAATAACCTAGATGTCAAGAAGGAAAGAGCTTTAGCTGTTGGCTTTTCAGTTTAGTTAAAATACCTAAAGTACTTTAGAAACTGGAGATGAGAGTTGTGTTTAGGGGTTCAATTACAGAAACTTTATATGCAAATACTATACAATAAATAGAAAAATATTTCTGGGCCTTGATTTATGAAATTTTAAGATTGACTTATTATTTACAATGAAACTGCAAATCTGGTACCAGACCTTCATCAATCCATATAGCCCCTTTGGCAGAAATAAATATGCAAAAAGTACCTCCTCTTCCTGGTGGGCTCAGCCCCTCAGCCAGGCACACTTATACAGGAGGCAATTTACACAATCATAGAAGGTGAACCTGCCTAATATGGTGAAAAGTATATTTAAAAACAGTGGAATGAAATGAAAGTGATGCATATTAAAAATGCAATGTCATTTTTTATGCATCAGCAGAAAATATATAAAATTACAATACCACATTGAGTAGGATACAGAAAAGGGGCATATCAAATGCCACTAAGGGGAGGGGATTTTGATTACTCTTCCTGAAGGATAATTTAATAATATGCATCACAGTCCCTAAAAAGCTATAAATTCTTTGTCTTAATTCCAAATCTAGGATTTCATTCTGAGAAGGTAATCAAAATTGTGAGCAAATTTCTAAAATCTATTAAAATAACTACATTTCTAAAATAGTATTCACTGGAAAATATATTATTAAGACATAGAAAAGATATTTCCTTTTGAGTTTAAGAAATTGCAAGTAATGTGTTCTCTTATAAAGGAAAAACTCTTATCTCAGCTGAATACAAATCCAAATGGGGAATTGGTGGGGCAATATCTCTTCAGTTATAGCTAAACAAAGACAAACTGGTGCTTATTTTCACTTTTTTGTTCAGGTATTCACTGCAGAACAAATAGAATAAATAGCCATGGATGCTATCATATATGCAAAGATATATTTTTCCATGGCAAAATTAAGATATCATTATTACATATAACTGACCCACTAAACTACAATGACAATTCTGCTTAGTATATATCATTTGAAAATTTTGCCACATTAAGTAAGGTCTGTTTCCCTAAAGTCTCATAAGCAAACTGAAACAGAGTCAACCTTTAAATTCAGGCCTAACAGTGTATACTGTTGCCATTTTGCTTAGAGGAACTGAGGTATAATGTGTACTAATTTTACTCATTGATTCCTCAATTCTATTTTTTTGCTTTGATCAAACTAGCAAAATAAACTGCTTTTTTGCTTCTATTTCTTTGGTATATCACTTCATGACATGGTTTAATATTTCTTATGTGATTCATATTGTCTGTTATCTCTGGACCTGTTACACTTACATATTCTGAAATAAGTATACTTTAGGAAAAAAATTAATATGCAAAAGACAATTATAATGATTGTGGTTGAAAGAGGAAGTTTAGGGTTGTATATGTCACTAGAAGGAAAGTTAGAGGTTGAAACATGGGGCTGTATAACATAGTGAAACCTGTTGTGGATGAGTATGGTTAAGATTACAAATATAAGAATGTTCCTCGATGAATTAGGACAAATATACATTAATATTACAAGATGTTAATTATAGGGTGGTATTTGGGCAAAAACACACCTAATGCAAATGATGGACTGTAGTGAATAGCAATATATTAATATTTTTCCATCAGTTGTAAAATTTTAAAAATTGGCTAAGTGAAAGAAACCAGACACAAAGTACTAGATAAAATGTAAATATAAATACATTTACAGAGAGAGAATTAGATTAGCAATTATGTACAGCTGGGGAAGGATATAGGATTGGGAGGTAACAGCTAAGGGATAGAAGGTTTTTATTTTTTGAGTATTGAAAATGCTCTAAAATTGATTGCAGTGATAAATGCAAAACTCAGTGAGTACATCAAAAGTCATTGAATGTACACTTTAGATGGATTGTATGGTAAGTGAATATCTCTCAATAAAATTGTTTAAGAAAAAAACAATTACAAAATGTAAATATTTCAGAAATCTGTGTTGGGGTACTTGAATAAATGAAAGAGAACCTAACTATTGTATAAAATGAACTACATAATTAGAGAAAAATTTGGATTCTATGAGTGTGCTAATGCTATCAACCTCCCATGATTAAGACTCTATAATAACCATAGCAACTGCATTTCTATTCTGATGTTGCTGTGTACCTGCATCTTGCCCAGTTTAGCCAAATAAAAAACAAAATCGATAAGCCACAGCATGCAGTAAGCCCCTGACATAGGTTCAGTCAGCATAGATGGAGTGTTGGTTTGCTACATAGGATCAAATATTGGAAATGAGAGGCAGCTAATATTTTGATTAAATTCCGATCATGCATAAATTTCAATTCTTTCCAAGGTTTTAAGTTTTAAATATCTCTGCATTTGATAATGTCATATGTGACAGTTTGAAGCTTTTTGTGGACCCCAGAAAAGATCATGTTCTTGGAGCTAATCCATTCCTGTAGGTGTGGAACCTTTTGACTGGATTGGATTCAGTTGGGGGGTCTTTGGTTGGATTGCTTGAGTGAGGCATGACCCAGGCTGGGTCTTGCTCCTCTTATTTGGGTCCTTTATAAACAGAGGACTGAAAGCAGAGACACACAGAGAAAAAGTGGCAAAGACAGAGAAACCCTGAGATGCTGGAAAAGAAGAGGCATGGAGGAGAGGGGAGAAATGAGTCATGTGCCTGATTTCCCACAGCTGAGCTCAGGAAAAAATTAAACCCAGAAGAGAAGGCAGAAGCAGAGACCCAGACCAACAGAACTGCCATTGTGTCTTGTCCCGTGACATGAGTCCAGGATCGCCAGCAACCAACCTTCAGTGGGACAGCATCTCTGATGATGCCTTGATTTGGACATTTTCATTGCCTCAGAACTGTAAACTTTTAACCTAATAAATTCCCATTATAAAAGCCAACCCATTTCTGGTATATTGTTCCCAGCAGCTTTAGTAAACTAAGACATCAAGACACACATACTTGTAGACAAACTAATGATGCACCTTAAAGTTATCAAGTGCCAAGTAAGAATCAACACCAATTCCTGAAAGAAAGAAAACCATGAAATCTAATGTGACATTACTAGATTAAATATCGGGAATACTTTTCTAATATAACATATTTAAGTATTACAATTTTCGTTTGCATAATACTCTACCTTAAGAGTCGTGTGCTTCCCAGGTGGATAGATAACCAAGAAAGTATTGCCTGTTAGATTATCCTTAGAGAAAGAATGCTGAAAGGGGGTATCTCATTGTCCACTTGGTTCAGTCTTAAGGCTGCTGCAAAACAGCTCTTGGTGCTAAAATGCTGAGCATGCGAAAAGCAGTTGACTGGGAGAGATCACGGGCATCAGAGATACAGAAATGTAATGGTTCTATTTGTTGCATAGGTGCTATGTAAGTACCCTGAAAATATCATTCTACGTTAAGATTGTGTATTATCAATAGCAATACAACTTTTAAAGTACTAGACCTGGTTTCCTTTACCAAGATAACTTCAGTAAGGAAAAAAAAAAAAAAAGGCAAAACTTTCAGCTCATAAAATGAGACATCCCAACCATATTTCAGAGACAGACAAAAAAATTCCACAAAGAAACAACGACCAGTTCATCAGTAAATATCTAATTTTACATTATCTTAGAGTTTGACTATCCACATTATGGGTTTTTTGTATTCTAAACCCAATAGCTCAGCTAGTCACATATCTTCCTTCTTCCCAGCTGTTTGTGTGCTCAGTGAAATGCAAACTAAATTTCATGTTGCCTTAAGCAATGTTATAATTAGGAAGAAAAATCTCCTGACACAAGGGGGGAAAATCTTGTATAATGCATTCCAAAGCCAAATATAGATTTCTGGTGTTTCGCGTGTTGTGACTTATATATACCACTGAGGAAATCCTCTAGCAGAGATAACTAAGGGTAAATTGAGAGTATAATTTTTAGTATTCTAAATCATATGTGTTCAGAAAAGTCTCCATTACTGATCATTACCTTCATGTCTATTTCAGTGCCATGTATTTGTTGAGCTACTGTTTTGATGATTCCAATGACAATATCCTGAAGTCCTTCTCTCTCTGAATAGTAGTGGAGAATGAGTCCTTTGCCCTTTTCTGCATCAGTGCACCTAAAGGAAGGTGCACGCATACCTGGGTAGATAGTAGCAAGATGGTCATGCAGAGCATCAAGGTTCTGCAATAAGGAGGAAACGGTGATGTAAGAATAATGCTTCCACAATGACAGCAGACTTTGGAAAAGCAAAACAAGGCTCAAGACTTGAGCTTCTTGGGCAGATAAGCCGAGTGAACGTTCACATAGCACATCCTTCACCTACTTCACCAAGCTACCTATAAGGCAAGAACCATAGAGAAATTGAAACTGAAATAGCACAATTAAGGAAAATATCTGTGCCTATTAATAGTTAATATATTTTAAGAAAGGATAAATAAACAAGTGGGATATAAAAAGAATGCCTAAAGAGGAAAAAAGAAAGAATTTTTTCATAGTTAAGGGCTAAAGCAAAATTATGGATATTTACAGATATTTGGGGGCAACTGTGTATGCAAGTTATGATCCACAAAATGGAATGCCCAAAGATGACACACTGCCCTTCTATTTACACTACAATCCTAAGACTTAATCATAAATTTCAAAAGCTTCATCAGAGTTCTAAGCATATGAAAAGTATTTGGTTTTCTTTTGTGAAATAATATTTTAGAAATTAAAAACACATTTTAGAATTTAAAGCAGTATCATTTCTACATGTTCAATAATAGTCTCCAATCCAGATAAATCTTCTTGTCTAAACTGTGAAATAATTACCTTTCAGAATTGAGGATCATGGGAAACTAATGCATTTGCCAATAAATACTTTCTGTTCCCATAGCCATAAATTTACAGCATGTCAAGTTCTGTCCAGCATCCTGAAAACTCACTACTATACAAAATTGGCCTGTATAAGGATCACCAGAAAAAATGGTACACACTTTACATTTTACTTGGTCCAGCATGACTTTTCAAACAGCATTTAGGTCATATTGTATGTATGTATGTGCATTGCATATATATGGTAGAATATATACATATCACAAAACAAGGTATAGGAATTAAAAGCAAGGTGGTTTTAGAATCAAATATATACCAGAGTTGAAATTATGACACAGTCATTTTCCTAGTAAATCAATTTACCTAACTTTTCTAAGACTTGATTTCTTAGGATAAAAGGGAGATGACTAAATGCAGAACAATTTAAATTTAAATTAAGGTATTAATATTGATAAAATGTTTAAATTTATCACTTAAAACAAAGAGAGATAAAAGGTAAATCAGAATGTTCATCTTTTAAGCTTGTTTGTAGGAACCAACTCTCTAGAGATTTACTGTTTTATTGAATTACCTATTAATTAAATGGACAAGCAAAGTGTTGTACATAAAAAATTTAACACCACTGAATGTAATATTGATTTTCTTTAGATAGTATCTTACATAAAAAACACCCTTGGGATTTCTTTAGTTACAGCTTTCCTTACTTGGTATTACTCTCTCAAAATTAAAGTGATTGCTACAGCCTGCCTATTATGAGAAACAGAATTGCTGATTAAAAATTAAATTATTTCCATTTGAATACATTTCAATGAATACATTTATATCTCTAATAAATGTGCTTTCTTCATGGTCAGATCATAATTGTTTTCAGCTACCTCAAACAGAAGAATTGTGAGGCACTTAGTAAAAAAAGACTTAATTGCTTTGAAGAGATTGTTGGTAGAAATATGGATGTTGAAGGTACATCCAATGAGACCTTAGAAGGAAATGATGAATGTGCTACTGTTCACTGGGAAAAAAAATGCAATCTTTCTTAGAAAGTAGCAGACACCTTGGTAAAAATGTGTTCTGGTGTCAGATTGAAATAGAACTTGTAAGCAATAAACTTGTATATTAGCTGATATTTCCAAGCTAGATGCAGAAAGTACAGCCTGGCTTCTCCTTGCAGCTTATAGTAAAATGCAAGAGGAAAAGAATAAGCTGAAAACTAGCCTCTGTTTTAATTTTTAAAAATTAATACAGGATTCCCACATACCATCCTACTATTAACCCCTTGCATTGATTACAAATGATGATAGCATGTTTTTATAATGGTATGCTTAAATATAGTCCATGGTTTAAGTTAGAGTTCACTGTTTTTGTAGTGTAGTTTCATGGATTTATTTTTTAAGTTTTTATTGTTACCATATATACAATCTACTATTTCCCCTTTCAATCACATTCAGATATATATTTCAGTGCCATTAAATGCATTCACAATGTTGTGCTAGCATCATCACCACCCATTACTTAAACATTTCCGTCATTCCAGATAGGAACCCTGTACATTTTAAACCTTAACTTCCTATTCCCTGTCTCCAACCCATCTCCTGGTAAAATATATTCTAGATTCTGACTCTATGAGTTTGCGTATTCTAATTATTTCAAAGCAGTGAGTTCATACAATATTTGTCCTTTTGTGTCTGACTTATTTCACACAACATGATGTCTTCAAGGTTCATTCATGTTGTCACATGTATCGGGATGTCATTCCTTTTTACAGCTGAATAATATTCCATTGTATGTATATACCACATTTTATTTACCCATTCATCAGTTAATAGATCCAGAAGGGGGACCATAGTGGATGGATTTGTATACCAGTTTGCACATGTTCTTGATCTTTTTCCACATCCTGGTAGGTGTGGGCTCATTGTAAATAGGATCTTTTCAAGATGCTACTTCAGTTAAAGTGTGGCCCAATTGAATTCAGATTGGGATTTAATCCACATTACTAGAGTCCTTTATGAGCAGAGTGAAAGTCAGGTGGACAGAGAAGCCAGAGGAAGCAGCCTGAATCTGGAAGTCAACGGAACGCGGAAGAGAAAGAAGATGTCACCACGTGCATTGCCATGTGACAGGAAAGCCAAGGACCAAGGATTGCCAGCAGTCAGGCCCAGAATGCCACAGGCTTCTAGGAGAAACCTTCACCTTGCTGATGTCTTGATTTTGGACTTTTCCTGGCTTCAAAACCATGAGCCAATATATTCCCATTATTTTAGCCAACCCATTGTATGATATTAGTTTTAGCAGTTAGTAAACTAAAACATTGTATTCTGGATAATAAGAGTTTCATATCAAAATTGATATTGCTTTATTTCTAGATACATCCATGGAACCAGGTATAGCAAAAAAAGAGTTGCATGGTCAGTTACAAAGGAGTCTATACATATTATGTAGGAAAGCAAAAGAAATATAGAAAAAACTGTAAACACATATTTCAGCACAAGCAGATTCTCAGGAAAAAATGAAGCAAACTTCTAACATTCTTTTACATCATTCTTCTTTGCTTTACAAATTAGAAAACAGGAAAGGGATACAGAGCACATCCATTCATCTATTTTTCCTCAAGATGCCAAAAGGTTAGCCTGAGGTTTTAATTTTTTTTTTCTTAATGTCCTCATATTATTTTACTGCTTTTTCTCAAGCAAAATGAATGTACTCTTTATACTCAGGAATGCTACTATCCCTAAGTTAAGGTCATCTTGTCACCCATCATCTATCATTTACAGAAGAATGATTATTTCTGGTATCCTGGGAAATTGTACTGGAGTTCCAGATATTGTATATCTGGAACTCCAGTACAATGTTTCCTCCACAGATTTCAGAAACAAAAGATAATTTAACATTTCTTTTATAGGTACTTTAAGTTTTTTAAGCTAGTGGTACATTTCAAAATAAATGCAAATTTTCCCTTTGCAATATACATGGCAAAAATAAGCTATACTTAAAAGAGGCAAATGTCTCTAAGAGCAAGGTACCTCCTCTCCCTTCTTCTAGGTCACCTAATTAAAAATTGCTAAGCAATCTACATAATTAGTGTAGTAAGACCAGGCCTGGAAAGCACTGAGGCAGGGAGATTTTTTCAGTCTCCTAGAATCCTTATCCTAGTGAATAGGTGAACAGAGTTCTCGTGATATTTGAGAAAATTACTGTAGTTTAGATCTGGAAGAAATCTCTTAAACATCAGTCATTGTAAATCTCCCTCCTTTTCAGGAAGAAGGATGAGGCACAGAGCGTTTCCTCCACCATTTCCTATTCTTCACATGACTGAAACACAGGATCAATTCCAATGCTTTTTATGAGAATCAAGTAACTCAAAAAAGATTGCCAAGTTTAATGGAAAGAGGTCATTTTAGAATTTGAAGATGAAGAACATCTAAACTAGAAAGACCCAAATAAAGTGGAATACAAAAACCCAGACCAGAAGAAGCACCAAGGTCAGTGTGTGAGGAGCATGAGATGAGGGCAACTAAGCTAATGCTTTAATGATATTTTTCCTACCTTTAATAGAGAATCTTTTCTTAAAATAATGTTAATCCCTATTTTAAAAGAAATTGTACTAGAGTCACTAAAATTATTTAAATGGGAGTATCTTTAAAACTACAGATATATCATTAACATCCTCTAAAAAGAAATACTTTAAATAAAAAAAAAAAAAAAAAGAAAATAGTCAAAGAAAAAATTCCCTGTGTAATATATTTCACTTATTCTATTGGTTTTAAACTCATGTCAAAAAAGGATTCAGCTTATATACTACTACAATTGACAATTAATCAATTTTTGTAAAATTGTGAAAAGTGTACCAGTAATTCAAAGAGAAAATAGTCTTACAAATCTAAAATACTTCTTATCTTCCTTTACAAGTTCTTTTCATAAAACTAAGTCTCCACATGTCAACCAGAAAATTACATGTTATAGAACTTGGTATTTAAATGCCGAGAAAGTAGTTCCTTTTGAAATTCAAGAACTAAAAATAAAGTGAATGGTGCATTTTTCTAAGAACTATTTTAAATAATTTAAGGAAGTACTAGAATTTTACAGCTGGTCAGGGAAATCTTCATATTTCCCAAAATAACACTTTGCACAAACACTTAAGAATCAGATCAGCCATCACACTCAGATTGCTCCCAGTAGACTGTCCAAATCACAACGTTGTGTTTTATAAGCCAAAAACTGGAGCTAACACATACGGAAGAAAATTCCTTCACAGGCTGAACAGAGATGTTAATAGGGGAACTCTCAAACACAGGAGTTGAGGGGATAAATGAAACTGCCACCATCCTAAGATGAATTGAAAAGCCAGTGTCTCCAGCAAACAATGAAAGAATGTTTAATTATTCAATTTATGTTCCTATGGGATAGTTAAACAGGCCCATAATTTAATTTTTTCACTGGCTCTATTAACTGTTTATTTTTCTATAGTCAACCAAGCTGCCTTTGATGCCCATTTTAATTTCATTTTAACATGTAAAATAGTTGGGGAGACAATGAATATGTAATGCAATAATATACTACTACCAAAAAGGTATTGGGTACAGGCATTCAGGAGGACCCCTCTTTTAGCCATAAAGACTTCGAGAAAATGGTCACATTGGGGATCTTCTTGCTGTTCCTCCATCTAAAATTTTTAGATTAATTGAACTAAATTAGAGGTTGCAATTGTTAAGAGGTAGTCTGAAAACCAAGGTAACTAAAGGATCTCTGACTAAGGCAGCTCCCAAATCACATGGTCATTCCGAGTAAGAGTTAGATCTTCCTAGTTGCCACTGGATATTACTTGATTGTCCTGCTTTAGATTAACTAAAGATCATATATTATCTTATCTACATCAAAAATGTCCTAGGCACAGCCATCGACTCAACTGTAAATATGTGTACAAATGCACACATATTAACATAGACATAAAACCTAAAGGGAAAAATAAAATACAAGTGCTGTTCAGTCACCCACTTGTTGCTGAACAACCACCTCAAAAGGTATTGGCATCAAACAATGATTTTTTATTATCTCGCATGGTTCTATGCGTTGACTAAATTCAGTTGAGCAGTGCTTGCATTTGTTTGGAGTCAGAAGGCAGCTGGGGCTGAAGTCATCAGAATACTCGACCAGGCTAGTTTTCCAGGCTAGGATCAGTCATATGACTGGAAGTTTTTGCTGACTTATAGCTGGGCGCTCAGCTAGGGGAGATGTCTGAGAACTTCCATGTGGCCCCTCCATGTAGCTTGGGTTTCTCATCATGATGGCTGGTAACTAGAAGGAGCCTCCAAAGAACTAGTGTTCCAGAGTCCCAAGAGTTCTTATGATCTAGCCTCAGAAGTTTCAAAATGTCAATTCTGCCACATTCTATTGGTCAAATAATTCACTAAAGCCAACTCAGATTCAGGAGAAAGGCAACTCTGCCTGTTGGTGGGGCAATGGAGAGGTCACAATGCAGAAGAGAATGTGGGATAGGAGATATTGTTGCAATGATATTTGGAAAACATAATCTGCCATAAAGCAATAAGAAATAAGAAAGAAAGAAGTAGAGACAAGCATGGATTAAAGTGGAAATACCATCCAATTGGACATTCTGTGTCAGCTGTTTTCTTACGCAGCTTTCAAATCCCATATATTCTCTGCAGAAATTTACTATAATAGCGGCATGGAATCCCACACTTTTTTCTTAAATTAAAAGTAAGAAAGTAGCAAAATAGACCTTAAAGATTTCTTGCTGAAATATGGTTTCTTCTTTAAGACACTATATCTACTTAAAATGAATAAAATACAAAAAAAAAAAAGTCTTCTGTCTCTTTTTTTGATACATCATAATTTCAATAACTAAATCAAACAAAGGATTATAATACATTTCAAGGGATTATCTATTTTAATCAATAGTCTACACTTTGATAGATTTGCAGAAGATTTAAGAAAAACCAGTTCCAAACAGGTAAAGTTACTGAGCTTGCCATTTCTGAAAATTATTGTCTTAAAATATTTTGTTTTGTTAAAATTTTGAGATAGCTTAAAAATAAAGATAGTGTACAATTTTAAAAACTGAAATTAAAAACAAAAGAAATTGGACAGGCAGGGTACTGAATTTGATATTGGTAGCAAAGGGCTTTAAATGGGGGAGGAGAAGATGGGGTTCACTGTTTAAATCAATTAATCAAAGGAAAGAATAAAATCTACTTGAGAATACAAATATTATTCTGGAGCTAAACTACAGATACAGATATAAAGTGTGTTCTTGAATATAACATATCAATAAAGCAGAAGAGGTATTAACCTGATAAAATAGCCTGAACCAATTTTTTTTAAATCAGAAGTAACGAATTATAGTATTCAAAGACTACTGGACTATTATATGCTCTATCATATGCTGTGTGTGGTAATCAGAAAACATTTAAAATTATTTCAAGAACAGTAAATACACACACACACACACACACACACACACTAGAGAGACATCCTTATTAATGATCCAACTGAGAGGCTGGGGAGTAAAAAAAGACCCACAAGGAAGCCTTCCTTGATATGATAAGTGAGTCAGAGCTGCCCCAGCCTAAGGCAAGGCCAAATTGTCTCTGTTATGATTTTAGTGTGTATTTTATTATTCCTTGAAACCTTCATATGGGAAGACCGAGATGAACATTTAAAAAGTGTCAACATACAGATGTATCTTGCAAAATAATTAATAAACAGTAGTTCACCCTGTCCACACAAAAAAGATCCTGGTATCGTGTGTGCCTATACGTTTTTTTGTATTTCAATCTGTGATTTATATCGAAATAAGATTATGAAGTCTCCTTAAAAATGAGTTTTGGTTAAGTTATCCTTAATAAAAGAATTCTTCTTGGGCTATTGGTATGTTTGCTTCCTATTTCTGTGCCAACAACAAATATTAATTTCTTTTTAAGATATGCATCCATTCCTTATTAAGTAAGACCAGGGGCCGCAGAAAGACGACATTAAGAGATTATACACGGTCTCTGGCTTCATGAAGTTTACATTCCTTTCCAACAAACAGGAAATGATAATAGAGTGTGATAACCACTGGGCCTGGGGAAGTACAGTGGGCTCTGGGAGCCTGAGAAAGGCCAACTGCCCTGACTGGTGGATGTGGGAGGGAGGAGTGGAGGCCTCCTGGAAGAAGTAAATTGACCTGCAAGATGAGCAGGATTTATTAGGTGAAAAGGAACAGGAAGAGTATCCAGGCAAAGGAAAGAGCATCTTCAAAAGCCCCGAGGACAGAGGAACAAAATAAATGATAGGTTCTAAAAGTTGTTCCCTTTGGCCAGGCTGGGACAGAAGGTGATAAAGGATGGTATGTGATGTAAGTAGTTTTAATAGTTCCAAATATTTTTGACATTTTCCAGTGAGCACTTCAGAATCACTGAAGGATTTAGGCAAGAAAATAATATGATGAGAAATATTTGCAGTTCAGAAGAATCCCTAGACTTAGAGAATGGAGAAGAGATGAGAGGAGTCATGAAGGGAGGCAGGGAAACCATCCACGCTCTCTATATTGGTAGATTCTCCCAGGGATGTGTCAGGGGGCATGGAGAAATGTAGAAGATCCTGAAAATTCAGTATGTAGAAAACAGAATCTAAATGATTCGGTGACTGACTGAAAATGGGGTGAGAGGGAAAGAAAAGTGTTCAAAATGAGGCCCAGTTCATTTTACACCTTGGGTGAAGGGTTGAAGTTTACCAAAATGTGTATTTTATTAGTTTATATAGTGAAAATATCAATTTTATAGATGAACAAGGATTTTTAAATGAAACAATTTATGAAAATCAGTTGTTTTATTTTATAGTCCCTCAAACAGAAAAAAGGCAATTTAATTACCATGTAATTAGCCTAATCATGGCATAACTTCTACTTTTAAGAAAAGCAGCATTTTAACATATTCTATTTGCCACTAAGATATGCAATTTCAAAACCAGAAAAAAAAATCGGGTAAAACATGGTTACAATATTGATGAAAACTATAATATCCTTTCTAGTTTCTTCATTATTCACACTCTCACAGCCGAAAGTAAAAAAATAAAATTCTATGTAATTTAACATGTTAACTTTAGCTTCCTATTGGCTCTGAGTAAAAAGGACTTAAATGTATTTGAAGCATTGCTTTCTAAGTGAAATAAGAGGTGAGTTACTAAAGTAAAGCAAGCCACAAATGTGAGCCACAGGTGCAATGTTAAATTTTCTAGTAGCCCATTAAAACAAGGAAAAGGAAACAAGTGATATTAATTTTTATAACATATTTTATATAACTCAATATACCCAAAATATTATCACTTCAATATGTGATCAATATAATTATTATTAACGATCGAATTTTGTTGTTCTAAATCTTCTAAATCCAATGAATATTTTACAGCACACTTCAGTATGCTATGTTCAGTAGCTACGTGTGGCTTGTAGCTACCTTACTGGGCAGAACAGCTCTAGAACATAGAGAAATACAACCAGAAGCTGCTGGCTCTCTTGTGGTCCCATAACAAGCTTGGCAGATGGTCACAACGAGTGGAGGTAGAAAAAAACATTAGTAAATCCATTTGAATTACTTGCTCTTGTTGCATAAATGGTCCATTGAAACAGAAAGTTAAAATTAAGACAGAGCATCCAAAAGTTGAAATACGGCTGATGGGGTAACCATGGTCAACAAAACTACTAAAAGTATTCAAAAATCCCAAATCTCACAATACATTTTAAATATCAAATTTTAATCCATTTAAAATCATCCATTTAAATCCAGCCTGTTAACTTTTAATTTAAATATCCCCTGGCAGTTATTTCATGTGGAAGTGGCAGCTTTTTTTGACACCAGTAGTTTGGTAAATCCATGGCAGGGAACTGCAAACCAGTCTCCATTTTGATTTAATGCTGTTTTAAGTTTATAAGAAAAATGTTACTATGTAAACAACAGGCATTTTGATTAAACACTAAAGTTCTTATTTTGGCTGTTAAATCAATAATGCAGCTGGATTGAGAGTCGTTTACATTCCCTCAGAACTGGGCTTCAGTTCAGCTAGTATTGCACTGACATCATTTTCCAGCAAGCTCCGGCTGCTTTCAGCAGCTAGTTTAGAAATATCCATTGCAAACAAGGACATAATTTTCAATGTTAACACTTTTCAAAATGAGGGTCTCACAAATTCCAGTCTTCAAAATAGCACAGTAGATCCAGAAATAGTCTCTCATCTAATGTGTAATCTACTAGCCAAAACTTTTAAGGTAATTTTAGCAAGAGTGTAAGACAAAGGCCTTTGGTTACACAGTTTGTCTTTTAGTTCACCTGAAACTGCCCTCAAAAGGTTTTCTGTTTTCCTTCTATTGTAGAATAATTAATGTGTAATTTAGAGCAATGGTTCTCAATTTTTTTTTGTGGCACCTGAAAGACATGGTATTTGTTCCTAAACAACAATCTACTGGCAGAATTTCATAAATGCACTATATTATTTAATTATACTACACAAACTAAGAGTACTTTACAAAGAGAAAGCAACACTACATTATGTCTCTAAAATAGAAAACCACCACTACTACCATGTATAATCATTGTTTTAAAAAGCAGATGAACAGATCACAACAGGCCCTTGTTAAGTTTGTTAGAGAGCATTAATTTCAGACACTTGCAAATTCAATCAAAAACTAAATTAAAAATATGAAGCAAAAATGCTAAAATGCATTCAAGACTATCCAATAACTATTATTTTATGTGATTTCATTTCAATAGTAAAAACACTCTGGTCCAGGTGGCTGTTCTCAAGTATTCTATACAGTTTTTTACGAATGACTACCTCAGAAATTTTAACTGTGGGACTTCAAATTTCTTACCTGTAGAAATTCTCTGACATTAGATCCCAGGACACGCAAGATTGTATCATATCCAGATTCTTGACAAAAGACAAAAAACATCTTTCCAAACATTTGGAGGATTTCTCCAGCATTGAGATCTATTTTATAAGTTTGAGAGAAAAATGTATTACAGGTGGAATATAGTTACTGGGAAGGATGAAGATAATTGTCTATTAAAATAATTTAAAATATCTTCAATTTTTGTGCAGAGTGGCCATGGATCACATGAAAAAAATTCTGGCCAGGAAAATACAATGAAATCTGAGAAGACAACATAGAGGTCAACAATTTAAATGTGTACTTATAAACAAAGCAATACATTTTTCAACTTCTATAAGAAACTACTTAATTAATTTTGAGGTTTTTATAAAATATATTTTAATGCATTTCTTATTTTTTCTAAAAATGTAGAAGGATTGTTAAGAGCATCAATAATGTGCATGACAATTAATATTGGGGTACCCATAGAACCTTCTCTATATAAATATGTATAATTAATAAGTTGGCAACATATAGCATGCACCCTAATAACCTGCTTTTATTGTTAACATCCTACCATTCTTATTTTGAAAATTTTAATTTAATTTCTAGAACATCAGTTTTATTCAACTTATGAATGTAATCATTTATTTTCCCTCATTAAAAATGTGTTTTCAATTTTTAGTCACATAAATAACTCTAACAAGGAAACACTTTTATCTATAAATGAAAGATATCAAAACATTTCTTTAGGAAGAATTCCTAAAGAGTTTAAACATTTTTCTTTAACAAAGATGTTGACTCTTGTTGCCAAATTGTTCTAAAAAAATGTTGCCTTTAGTTTGCCTTAATTTGCCATCATATTAAAAATGTGCATTATTTTACTCTCCCTTGACTACACTACATATTTCATTTTAGAACTTCACCAAATTTGTAAGAAAAAAGTTATCTCATATTTGTTTCCATTTCACTAATGAGGCTGAATATTTTTCTTCTTATTACCAACCATTTACTGTTCTTTGTAATTCTTTTATCCTGAGCTGGGTGTGTATTTATTCTCTATTTATCTTTGGCAAAGCTAGAGCATTCATTCTTTTCTAACCAAACTATAGCCTAGTTATAAATTAAGCATTATGGGATAATTTCAAATACAACTTCTTAAAAAAATTTTTTGTTTTCAGATACTACTTTTAGAACAGCTTTTTCTCCATGAAGCCTTGGGAACTTCGCCTTCTTCAGCATTAGCTTTGTCAGATGTAGACCTCGCTTTCCTGTTTCTGTTACCATAGCTAATATAACTTGTGGGTGCAAAATAGATTGGGGGTAGTAGTATTTTCTGCATACCACACATGTGTAATTACTGCTTTGTCGAAACTGTAACTGAAGTTAACACACTGGGTATCAATAATTCTCTTCCTTCCTCCAAACAAGGCTTCCTATGGGGAGGGGCAGAGAGCACGCTTTTCCCTCCTCCATTCCCTGAAGAGCTTGTAAAAAGGTTGGACTCAGCACAGAAGGGGCTTAACAGTAGCTGAGAATGCCCTCCCCTCAGGGTTGTCCAGTGCAGAACCTGCAGAACCATGCAATGGGCTCTTGGGCCATGCATTTCTTCCGGCTTCTATGCGCAACTTAGCCAAAGAAGGTACGTTACAGTCAACTTACTGAGAACTTTGCTTGCAGCAGCAACCAAATCGTAAGTTTTGGAATCGTCATATATGATTCTGACAAGAAATTGTCCTTCTTCATCTAACTGTGCCTCTTTTCTGGAAAACAAAACCGAGAAAGATAGGAGAAAAGTTGAAATAAGAGAAGTGACTGCAGCTATCCTGACTGTACAAATGAGTTTATATCTGAAATAGATTTGTTTTTCTGGAAATTTTGTTTAAATCAATACCAAGTACCTAAAGTCTAGTGATTAAGCAGAAATTATGTCCCACAGACATGCCCAAATTAAAATGATATATTTAAGTATATTTTTGCAAAATTAACATCTAACAAAATTACATTTATATAGTACTTTAATGCCCAACACAATATCTGACACATAAAACACAATGAAGAAATAGCTTTTTACTTAATAAGTATTCATCCCATATTTTTTGAGTCCCTGTATGCCAGGCATTGTTCTAGGCACTAGGATACAGCTGTTAATAAAACCAAAGAAAAAAATGGATCAAAACACTGACCTGTAGGAAAACATATATTCTAGGAGGGGCTACAGATAAGAAATAAAATAAGTAAAACATATAATGGTAAGAGCTATGGAGAAAAGTAAAGCAAGGTGGGGGGGGGGGAGCTCAAGTATAACAGTTAGAATGCCTCAACGAGAAGGTGGCATTTGAATAAAGTCTGGAGGAGGCAAAGGAGTGAGTTATGAGCAATCTGGAAAAAGTAAGGTCTGGGCAGTGGGGAGAGCAAGTGCAAAAGGCTATGCAGGAGCATGCCTGGGGTGGTAGGAACAGCAAGGCAATAAAGTCAGAGAGGTAACAAGGCGTCACGCTGTTTGGACCTCGTTGGATGTTGGGATGACGTCCACAGTGAAAGAGATGGAGCGTCTTAACACTTGTGATAGGAGCAGTGATAGGAACTGACCTAGGTGAAAGGAATCAGTGTGGCTGCCATGTTAAGAATGGACCAAAGAGGTCTAGGACAGAAGCCAGGAGGCCAGTTATGAGGCTCCTGGAAACATTCGGATGAAAGATCCTGGTGACTTAATCCAGAGTCAGAGCTGCAGAGCTGGTGAGAAGTGGTCCAAATCTTGATATATTCTGAATATAAATTCAACATGAATGGCTAATGGACTGGAGATGGGGTGTGAGAGGAGGGGAGGAATCAAGGGTGACACTAATTAAAGTTTTCTTCACCTGAGCAACCATTAGCTGAATTTGGAAAGACTGTTGGATGTGGACTGTGGAATGAGATCACAAGTTGTGTTTTAAAATTATTAGTTTGAAGCATCCTTAAACATATTATGTTTGAGAAGTCAAAAGCAACTTTCAAATATATCCCTAGCTTACTAACCACAGTAGCTCAAAATATGCAGTACTGGTGAAAAGAAATTATATTTGTAAATATTTTATATTTTCCATAGTTATCATGATTATATAAATATATTTCATTGAGATAGAATTTGGACTACTTTTTTGAAACACATGTCCAAAGGAGGGAGTCAGGGGTAGGATCCATTTTTCAAGATATTGCCAGCTGTAGAAGAGAGCTGACAGGTTCCCAGATCTCAAATTCACAAAAATACGAGAAGCTTGGATATCAACTTCCGAATCTCAGTCCAATTCATCTTAAATCCCTGTATGTTGCCAGAATGCAAATGAAACTAGCTACTAAAATTAAGTGACGCGCACACCTTAAATAATGCCATAGACACAGTAAGTTTCTCTTACTCTCTTAGAAGCTGGGCTGTCAAAGATGTTGCTCATAGCTAAAACACCTGTGGTGGTTTAGAGCTACTAACCCAGAAAAAAATGTGTTCTTAAACGTAATCCATTCCTGAGGGTGTGAACCCATTGTAAGTAGGGCCTTTAGATGGAGATTACTTCAGTTTAGGTGTGGCCCAACTCTATCAGATGGGTCTTAATCCTATCACTGGAGTCCTTTAAAAGCAGAATGAAATTCAGATAGAGAGAGAGAGAACACCACTGGAAGCAAGAAGTTGAAAGTCAAGGGAACTTGGAAGAGAAAGGAGAGGCCAGGAGAGGCCGGGGTGCACCTTGCCATGTGACAGAGGAGCCAAGGTCCAAGGATGGCCAGCAGGAAATGCAGAAAGCCTGTCTTCAGGAAGAAAGCATCGCCTCAGTGAGGCCTTGAATTTGACTTGATTTGGCTCCTCCTACCCTCAAAACCATGAGCCAAAAAATTCCCATTCTTGAAGCCAACTCATTGCATGGTATTTGCTTGGCCCGCCAAGGAAACTAAAACAATACCTGTGTCCGCTCAAGAGAAAAATTCCAAATGGTGGCATGGCTTAAATTTAGGCAGGATGGAGGCACTCTTAAAAATACCCTGTGTTCTTCAGAACATACCATCTATTTGTCTGAAACTATGTATATCAGTGAAAGCAAGGAAAAAAGCATGATTTTGGTAGGCAAGAAGATCTGAATTTCAGAGCCCAGAATTTAACACTCAAATGACCCTGGGCAAATCACACAAACCACAGGAGCATTTAAACCTCTCATTTCTACAACAAGAGCAATGGCATTCCTTACACAAGAGGTAATGTGTGAAATGTATGTTCAAAGTTGTTTAAGCATTATAGGTACTACTAAAAACCATTTCTACACCATACCCAAAATATTATAGAGCTATGCGTTTACAAAATGTGAGATTCTTCTCTTTTTCTAAACATATACAGCTGGGTGCTATCAAATGAAAGGAGCATATCTTTTCATAGACCTCAAGTTTTTTTTACTACTAAAAGTCAATGAGATATAAAAAACTTATGAAAATATATCTAATGTACAAACACTGACCACTTTTAATAAATGCTATTCCATATTTTATGCTTTAAAATTCTAATTATAAAAAATAAAGAACAGAAAAGGGAAAAACAATCCTCTCCTATCCTGAGATAACCACTCACATATTTAACATACACAGGGCCATACTGCTTTAAAACCACCTTTTTTGCCTTAATGTTTGATGAATATCTTTTCATGTCAATAAATGTATTTCTATGCCACAACTGCATAAAATTATAGTGTATAGACATATTGAAGTCTTGGTGGATATTTAGATTGCTTGTTATTTTTTCACAAGCATAAGCAATGTTGTGATGAATATCCTTGTGGCTAATAATTATATTTCTATGTAAAATTAGAGTAAATTTCTAGAAATGGGATTGTTAGTTTGAAGGATATGGATATCCTGATTTTTCCCATTTTCCATTAAATTTTATTACGAAATGTCACTAGTTACAGACTGGAATTTTGGAGCCTCTGATTTGGGACATTCTAACAATATATTTATGACAGTATAAATCAAGTCATGCTTTCAACAGGCTCTATTTTCTTTTTCCAATTGTTATAAACCAAATAACACACATTTCTTTATCAGTTTCTCTAAAACACTCATCAATCAGTAATAATCACTAAGTGAGTACAGAACATACAGAAAACACAATCCCTCTGAACACAAAAGAGGGACAGTCATTTCCCTAGAAATCCCCTAGCCCATAAATCAATCCATTTTTCACTTCTCTTTTTTATTACTAGTATTGAAAAAAGCTCCTTTATCTTTTAAGCTTTATTTCCTGGAATGATCAGCCTGCCATGCTCCCTAGAGAAGGGCTATAACAGAAAACAGTAGCACGTGGAAGGAAATAATCCTTTCTCCATAATTTCATAATGAATTCCACTGAATTATTGAAAATACTTGGATTTTTTTATTTACATTTATCTTAGAAACCTTTGGGAACTTTGAGTTACCCTTTATCCTTTTTTTTTCCATGTTTGTCTGGGGGAGAAGTTTTACCACAAATATTTATGAGTGCTTACAATATCCCAGACAGTTTCCTATAAGCACTTAAATCAATGAACAAAACAGATGAAGAGCCTACCTTCATAGAGTTTACATTTCAGCTAGGAGAAATAAACAGTAAGCATAACATATCTAAATTTTAAAATACACTGATATTACAAAAGCACTACAGGAAATGGTATAGCAGGAGAAAGGGATGAAGGAAGTAGTGATGGAGAAAGAAGTGGCAGGATGCAACATTAAATAGAGTGATCATGCTAGACTTCATGAAGAAGGTCACATCTGAGCAAAGACTAAAAGGAGGCAAAATGTGTCTGTACAACCTTACATCTAACCTTTCTGGACCTATTCCTCTTCTTTTTGCAGCCCACGCTTCAACTTCTTCCCTTTTCAAGGGAAAAGCTAATTGGAGATATCACTAACTCTTTAGTGTAGGGGTTCTTAACAAGGGATCCATGAGCTTGAATTGAAATTCAAAAAAACATTATTCTTGTGTGGATGTGTTGGTATGGGTGTGATATATTTATTACACAATGCACAGTATAGTGTGGACTTAGTAAGGGGTCCATGGTTTTCACTTGACTGGCTGGCAAAGGGGTCCGTGGAACAAAAAAGGTTAAGAACTCCTGCTTTAGTGTGAATTGGTATAAATATGTTAAACTATGCAGGAGAATTTACAGTGCCCAGGGGGTCATACCCAAGAGAATTAATTTCAGGCAATATGGTAATTGAAGCAAGTAGAAATTTTGAGTCGACAAAGGTTTCTCCCTGCCTCTCAAGTCACAAGACAGCCTTTCTTTTTTTTTTTTTTATTGAGGTACCAGGCACCAGGGATTGAACCAGGCACCATGTATGAGAAAAGCTGGCACTCAACCGCTGAGCCACATTGGCTTCCCTGAGTTGGTTTTACGTTTGTTTTGCTTGCTGTTTGTTTTTGTTTTTGTTTTTCAGGAGGCACCAGAAACTGTACCCGGGACATCCCATGTGGGAGGTGGGAGCTCAACTGCTTGAGACACATCTGCTCCCAACACTGCTTTACCTCCAACTTCTAGGCAAATTTATTTTTGTTCAGACTGTATGCTGTCGAATGTTTTAGCCTCTGGATAGCACAGAGACTCTTTAAGACATATCTGCCACTATTCTTAAAGGGAAGCTTTAATGGCTTCTCTTCAGATATTATAACTTTCCTTGTATCCTTGGTTTATGGAGAATACAATGTGAGGAGCTATTTTTCATCTGTTACCTGAAATCACAAAGGGTGACCAGCAAATGTAAGAAAAGTTGTGAAGTAAACTAATAAATCACATAAATGATTTAGATAATTCAGAAAATATTATCTCATAATTCTCCAACCCCTACTTTGTCATCTCAAAACTTTCAAGCTTTTTCCTTCAAAGCAAAGTAAAGGAACGAATCGAATATGTATAACATTTCTCACAAAATTTAAGACATAGTTTTCTTGGTATGTTAGTTTCTCTGGGGCTTAAGTTATCCAAATTCATACATGTGCACTAATCAAATTTGTGAGACTCATTCATTCTTTGAAGGTATGTTGTTTTCAGCATCAACTTTGTTCCCTATTACTTAAATTGTATTTAGTTTACAAGTGGGAAAAACCACAGATTTCTCTAAGAATCATAATTTAAAAATTTCCTGAAAATGAAAGGCCTTGGACATACTTTTATTTTTTAATGACTTTTAGAAGACAAAAATACCATATGAAGCCTTAGGTAAACTGGATTAAAAGGTATTCAGTTGTGGTCACCTGGCCAATAGTAACCAACAGAACTGCTATCAGCCTGTGTCTTAGCTTGTATTATTATGTTCTGCTGCTTCCTATTATTACTATTTTAAAAAACAAAAACCTTGGCTAATCTCAAACAAACATAGTCTTTCACTATTTCCAAATAATATGATTTGCAGTAGTCCTGTTATCTTTTCAATATACTCAATAACTCTGGGTTAAAGCATTAAATTCTTCTACTTGAAGCATTACGCAATAAAATAGATAAGTAGACAGTAACAAATATATAGAAATAGTTTACTTTTTTTTTAGGAGGTACCAGGGATTGAACCCTGGACTTCATACACGGGAAGCAGGTGCTCAACCACTGAGCTACACCCACTCCCCGAGAGGGTTTATTTTTAACGTGGCCTAAGGCCAAAATAAAAGCAGATAAAGTAAAAAAGCACTTCCTTTGGCTAAGAAGCAAAACTTGGTTTCATCTATATCATAAGTCAGTCTTTACTCACACACAGAACCCAAGAAAAAACAATTAAATTAATCCCATTTGCAGGTGCAGTAACCTTGCTGTCCTCATCTGCAAAATAAAGTGAGAGTACTTACCTCAGGTTACTGTGTTGGTTAGCAGAGTTAATCTACAAATGTTAGTTTAGTGCCTCTTACATAGTTAATGGCCAATACCTCTGAGTGGTAATAGAGTAATTGAAGAAGATGAGGATGGCGGGAAAGAGGAGTAAGAAATGGCAAGTGGAAGAAGAAGAGCAGGGGAAGAATGGCAACAAAACCATAGGAAATTTTATTCAACAACAAAATGAAGTGAATGTGCACAGAATTCTCTGAAGAACTGATAGAAATTTTTAACCCAAATAGTCAAAAACAGAAAAGTTCTATCCGCCTAAGAGCTTTCAAAATAAACAACAAATTCTTAACTAGAGACAAAATGAGAAATAGTCATATTTTATGTATTTGAACACTGAATAACTATTTTAAAATAGATTAGGCATAAATGAACTATTTTCCCAATCAAAATGATTTCCTACTTACTTTGGGAGATTGTTATTGGAATTTAAACAGATCTTATTTACACTAATTGTCTTTCCCCCAAAAGGCAGTAGGTATTTTTATGGAGGTGGTATAACCCAGTTGCCTAGAATCGAGTATGTGCTCAATAAACGTGTGTTACTTAAGCAGGTGAATTAAAAAATCAAATGACTTTCTTTACTCATTTCCAACCTCCCTACTAAAAAAAAATCAAACATTATTGACAAAATTACTGGCAAAATTCCACAGCTTGTTTTCAAAATAGAGAATATTCAGTATTATTTACATTTTAAACACTTAGGTAAAGAGTTTGTCAGAAGTGTCCCGTGAGCATTTCTCATAACTCCATACTTTAGGAGACATGCCTTCTAAACTACAATATGTGAATGCACCAAAAACTGAATTCATATTTGCACATTGCATGTTTCCTACCATACACTTTTCTAGTAAGCTTAGTATATGGCAGGACTACTAGATTTTAAAGTAGAGTCCCATGGAGGTATGAAAATGGGTGTTCTGAAATGGGAGAGCCTGAATCCAGGCATCTTATAACGTTGTGATGAAAATGAAAGCCACTGAGTGTACATTTTGAATGGCTTGTACAAAATATGGGACTGTATAAAACAGGGAATCCAGTGGCGGAAGAAAGGCTGTGGTTAACAGAAAAAATATGAGAACATTATAACAAATGTATAATACAAATACAGGTTGTTAATAAGCAGGTAGGTTGGGGGAAAAATACACCAAATGTTAAGATATGGGGTGACAGTTCATAGTTTGTAACAAATTTTTCACAACAATGCAAGGTGTTGGTGGTGGGGTGATGTATGGGAGCCCTGTATGATGATAGGCATGTTTGTTTTGTAAGTTCACAACTTTTACTATACACTTATTGCTTATGTATATTCATGTATGAATGATATATGTCAATAAAATTTTATTGAAAAATAGGTCTGGTCTCAGGCAGAAAAGGGCAGCAGACATTAAACAACCAAATGGATCAATGACAGCTCAAAGTGGGTATTGCTCCTTAAAAAATATAAAAAAATAAAAAAACACATGCTGTATTAAAAGATGTTATGTAGATGTCTTCTTGAAAATGAGTCCCAGGGCAGTCTGAGTCCCATGACAGTCCATTTTACTGAGCTGGAAAGACATTATAAATGCTGGGTTTTGCCCACAAATACCAACTGTATACAATATCTAAAAAATTAACTTTATATTGAATTTTTCTGAGGAGTTGTGAAAGGTAATGGCCTCTGAATCTTCAATAGCCCAAGCAAACAAGCTCCAATTACACTGAACTCCCAGAGAGGCTCTAGCTTGAGGGAAATGCTGAGGGAAGAGGCAAGAGCCCTTTAAATCTGGCGACGGCTTCCTGGTTGGCCCTTCTTTTGGTTGGTAAAGGTCAGTCATTTCTAGTGAATGTGTTCACTCATGCAAGTACTGTAAACAGTGGCAGTAAATGTTTTTATGAGTGACACCAATATCATCTTAGGCAAAGCAACAACACTGTTAATATGTGTGTGTGTGTGTGTGTGTGCATTTTTCTGGCTATGTGCAGCTTGCTACAGAAGACCTTTAATACTCATTGCCCCAATTCTGAACCAACATCCACAAGGTTTAAAATGAGCAGTTTTCAGTAGTTTCATTGGACAAATGAATTCACGTCAACACTTAAGTGTGGCCTTCATTGTCGACACAGCCTCGTGAGCACATCAGGTTCCAGCTCTTCTCAAAAGAAAGAAGTTGCTCAAAATTTCCCAGCTTCTGATTTTCTTTATAAGTAATGTGCTGATTGACAAATGAAATCACCTTTAAAAATATTAATAGGATAGTCAAAATCATCCAAGGGACAAGAAATCACCCCTGTAAGTGCTTGAACATTCCAGGTAAACAAAAAAGGCTGTGCTAACAAACATATATGTTGCCCATTCCATGCTAAATTAGTTGTCTTTGGAATGGAGAAGTTTATGGGTCCTCTTTGGAGGAAAGTGCATAATATGGTGATCACAAGCCTACCTATATCCAAATCCCTGCTCTGATGATTAATAGCTAGGTGGTTTAAGGCAGGGCTTTTAATTTTCTAACCCTCATTTATTAAATGAGGATAATTAACAGATCTTCTATAGTGGTTGTACCAGATTAGGGAGATAATGTGTGTAAAACACTCAGGAATGTGAATGTTGAACCTTACCTAAGTGCCCAAGGCATGAGCTATTATGTTCAAAATAGAATGACAAGGTGAACATTCTTATCTGGTTTTTAAATTTTGATTTCAGTATTAAAAACATTTATCTAAAGCCTATGACACTGACTTTAAACAGCACCACATATACCTGAGTTTTAAGACATCCACTAAAGAATTCCATTTTATGCTAAATACAACCAGTAACTATCTTTTGATATATGAAATAGGCAATTCCACAGTAGTGTTCTTACTCCTTTCATTAAAGGCATATAGGAAGTGAGATGACATAAAACAACCCCATCATCTCCACAAGGAAATCTTATAATTTAATGCTACATCTTCCGCCTTTGCTGATAGAAGAAATATCCATTTCAATAATGCTTATATTTTATCAAATAATAGTTGAAGATGTCATCATTCTGAAGTAATAAATTCTGGTTGCAGAAAAAAAAAATTGTAGATAATATATGTGTGCTCTATTCTTTGGAATTTAAAAACGTGAAAGGCAATTCAGTCACATATTTTTACTGAGGGTCAACCCTCTACCAGGCTCTCTCCTCGGCAATGGAGAGCTGGTGAGCAAAACACATAGTTACAGAGGTTAGAGTCTAGAGAGGCAAAACTGATATTAGTCAAGTGATAGCACAAATGCATCATTACAAACTCTTGTACGTGCTATGAAACGTCAGTAGAATTTGGGGGATGAGAGAGGCCTTGACTTAAGAACTAACATTTGTTTTGCAATTAGAAAACTGCGAAGTATTTATGCTCATGGAAGGGAGTTGGGGAAAGTGAGGCAAAGGAGCCCTTTCCAAGCGCAGGCATTTTCCTGACACTTAAAAGGTCAGTTTGGTTGAGGAACTAAAAACTGGCTCATGTGGCTGGTGTGGTAAGTAAAACATGTGGATTGGAAGTTATCCAGGTTTGGGTGATTTGAAGACGGGGCACAAAGGATTTCAATAATGCAACAATATAGTATTCCACAGTTCAACAATGAATGACAGGATCAGAATACGCAACAGAGTCAAAGCCACAGTAACAAAGAGGAACAATAAATACTTCAGAATCTTTATCTTTTACCTTTAATAGAAACCTCTTTAACCTCAAGAGCCTTTGATATTTTTTTAAAAGGTGCCTCATTTTCCTACACACAAAACAATAAAGACACCGTTTTCCCCACGGTTTCCCTTTAATGAACAATGAGGCAAAGTAGTGAATGGAAAAACTGCAAGTGCTCACGTCTTCTGAATTGTCACTCTCTGGGAACAGTTACACATATTTCTTTATAGTGTCCATTTCCTTAAGTGTGTCTTCCTGTTGATATCTGCACAGTATCAAGCTATAATTATCGCTTTCCAACACGTTGAGGAGAAACATTTGCTAGAGTCCTTTATTCTGGAGGGAGGCTGTGAGGAGAAAGGACATTGTTCTTTGCAAACAGACAATGCCTAGCTAATGTTTGCCATTAACTAGGTCAGGATATATATTTTCTGATTTCTCCTCTGGTGTGTCTTCTCTGACCCAAATCAAATAATTGTTTTTCAATTCTCAGAAATTGCAGTAAGCAAGGAAAACAAAGATAGCCTCGATTTCTGGGGGACACTTCAAATCATGAAAGAAAAAGCTTTAGTGTAGGCTATGACCAGGGTTTTGGTCTAGACATCATTCTCCCCAGGCATGGTCTGGGTTCTAGGATTGCTGTATACAAACCGCTCCCTGGCAAGTATGTGAAGGGGTTTACACCTGGACATCTAGTTGCACCTGCAAAAAATAACTTCAAATGTTAGTGAGCTTATCAACTAACATACTGGTCCTTCCTCTATCAGGCTAAATGGCAGAACTTTCTATAGGAAAAAGGTCCTGATCCTAACAATTATCTATTTTTTACCTGTGTATTAATTTGTTTATTTGCACTGGGAAAGTTTCTAGGTACTAAAATTAATATAGTTTCATGGTTATACGTATACTATATTAGTTCCTATTATAAAATTATATCTTAAAAGAAGCATTAAACCCAGCACCAGAAGAGCTGGTTTGGAGTTCTGACTTTTCCCTTTCCTGTACAGAATTCTCTAGGTCAGTCATTTAATCTCTTGAGAACACAGCTTTATCATTTTGTTTTTTTAAATACTGAGCTAGAACATCCTTTCTTATTTCAAATGGATGCTGTAGCACCCAAATGAAATTACGGAGGGGAAAATACTTGGGAAACTTTAAGTAAAACTGTCCCTTAAATATTTTAAAACTTATATAAATGTATTCCTTCTTGAACAAAGGTACAGAAAAGTACAGAAACTTAATTCAAATCCTCATGAATATGAAAATCTGATTCTAACATGGAAAACCATGGTGGACTAGTTTGTTTTGTTTCTAGAGAATGAATATTAAGAACATTTTCTGCATTTTCAAACAATAGAGACAGTGGAAAGTTAAAAGACAGACATAAGATGGATTCTAAAGAACTTGTGCAGAAAAACACCAAAATAAAAGTAACATTCATTCCCGTAGTTTACAAGAAAAACAGGAGGGGGAAAAGTCAGAGAACCTAGGTAGGGGCCAGTTAGGGGAGTGGAGGGAAGGTGATAAAAGCCAGGATGAAAGGGGAAGAGGAGAAAATAAGAGGCACTTCAAATTCAAACGTACTGGTACCAGCTGCGTGGGTGGATAAAAAGCGGATTGAAAAATGACAAAAAGGTTGACACTTTTCCTACAGTGATGAGGAAACATTTAGACTGGTATAGAATGTATAGTACATTGAGTTACTCTTATTTAAAGGAGAACTTCATAACTTTCAGACAAACTAGGGCAGGGAAGAGACAAAAAACTAATTCTAGAGTAAAAATTGAAATAACAGTAGTTATTTATTAAGCAGTTATTTTTTTTAAGAACAGTGTTAAGCATTTCACAGAACTTATTTACTATATTTCTCTCAACAACCCTATAAAATAGGTGTTTTTCCTTATTAAGATGAGACTTGAAGCATTTACGTAACTTGGAGAATCACACAAGGAGCTTTTAGCAGAGCCTATGCTTATTTGAACTATACGGATTAATTTGTGATTAGCACATATTAGTTTTGAAACTGGAAGATCAGCATATCTACCCTCCAGACAAAACGTTTGTTGAGATAGAAGGAGGAAAATTTTTAAAAATAATAAGACTAGAATAATGCTGAAATCTCTAGACTTTTCTTAAATACAAGTAGCTCACTCAGTTTTCTATATTCTCAGTGCCTAAAACTATCAGACTACGCTCATTAAAAATAAGCAGAAAAAGAAAAATAGAATGAATGAATCAATGAATGAAAAACTAGACTGCCCTACTGTAGGTAAATCACATAAAATCATATTAAATAAATACAGATACTTCACGCAAGGGAGATGTCTCACAGCCTCTTGAAGGCATTTACTCCAATATTTATTGCCTAATTGGATCATTATATTAATATTATATTTATATCTCTCATACTACATTTTGATCCAATTGTTTATCTCAGATCTTCTAGTAAACAAAGAAGGGCTAATCAATACACTCTGCAGGACTTTGGAGTTTAGAAACTATTTTGAATTTGTTCCTTGACCTGTTCAACTGTGGGCTAAATAATTACAATTTCACTTAGTTGCTAGGAAGGTACTTTTTGTTTATTTGATTGTTTTTATATGATTTTTATCATCTTATATTTGAGTCCTTTAGAATCCATCCTTAGAATCAGTATGTTCCAGTGAAGTTAGAAAATCTAAAATTTCATCCAGTAATCTGATGGAATGATTAGTCTTATCAGGGCAGCTATGGGGATAACCGAGATGATTAAATCAAATGTTTGGGTGCTTTTCTAAAATATATAAATCTTAATCTTCTGTGTTTTCTTAATTGATGATTGATTTTTTTCCTCATCATTTAAGAACCATGGCTTCTTGAAAGGACCATCAGAAAATTGAAAAGAAACCAAGAAAACATGATTTGAAGTAGAGTCATGTCTCTTTTGTTTTTTTAACATGTTATGGTATAGATCAGGGGTGGGCAAACTACAGCCATGGGTTGAATCCAGCCAGCCCCCTATTTTTATCTAGTGCTCAAACTAATATTTTTTTTTTTACATTTTCAAATGGTTATATTTTAATAGTTATATGGGTACCTACATATATACTCAACTATGACTCTTGGCCTGCAGCACCTAAAATATTTACTGTATGGTCCTGTAAGAAAAAGTTTGCTGAACGTTGGTCTAAACAGTTTTTCTTTTTCATAAAAAGTGAAATTTAAAGCTCTTGTGAAATGATTATATTATTGGTAAGAGTATAAGTGAATACTGAGTTTACAATGGAGATTTTTTTTTTTTTTTTTTTGGCTCTTACCCACTCAGAATTTTCTGTCTGGAATCTGTTACTTAGGGTTTTATTTGTCATTAAATGTTTTGCATCCTTTCTCATGAACGATGGATGGCCATTTCCAACTAAACCAAAAAAGTATTATAAAAATTTTTATAAACATCAATTTAGGTTTAAAGCTTCTCATAGTCCAAAACGGAAGATAGTCGAGTTTGGAACTTACTGGATCAGAAAAAAAATTAAACTTCATAAATTTAATTTCTCATAAAAAGTTAAAGTATCTTGGCAATGACTGCAGTGATCCTCTCTGAAGTAGAGGGTGGTGTGGGAGGAAGGATCTGAATCACCTGAGGAGCATTTTTCAACATTTTCCAATACCCTGGCCCTTATCAGTGATAAGCAAAGGCTCTCCCAGGGAGCATGCAGTAATCTCTCAGAGGCACTGGGTTAGAAATCAATGATCTGCTTTAATCCCCTCAATGCAGAGCTGAACCCTGTTCTCTAGCCCAGGTACCAAACTATACCCTAGACAAGATGGGATCCCCCAAGGGCACTTAGACAAAAGAGAATCCCGACTTAACACTGGGATTACAAACAATTGTTTAATAGCATTTTTGTTCCAGAAGCGCATGCCTCTTGAGTTAATTTTGTACTAAGAAACTCATAGAATTTATTTCACTTTACCAGAAAAAAATGTTTTTTGTGTGTGCTTTGAAACATTATTACTTAAAAAGATTAAGAATACTGTTTGGAGTTAAAGATAAATCAGTGAGTTTGAAAATACTGACATTTAATTAAAAATTTACAGATTATTTTTAAAGTAGAATGTAACAATATTCTTAGCATGATTTGGCAGAGAGAAGTTCTCATCAATGGAATTTGTGTATTTTTAGATATTTTGACCTTTTCTGGGAAAATATGGCCAATATAAACAAATCTCTTGATAATTAGATTTTTAAAATTTCAGATACATTTCTCAATGAAGTATAACGTTCATCTCTGTATTTAACAGTGATCTAAATTCGTAATAGAAAGGACATGGATTCTAAGTCTGGTTTAATTAAATAATGACTGTTTAGCCCTAACAGCCATCTTTTATTACACTGCCAAAATTGTAAACATATTATCATAGTACTTCCACCAGGAAACTTGGTAATTTCTAATTACAAATGAGAAAATATCATATGGGAGCTATTTATATTGCTTCCGTAAATCCACAAAGTGGCTTACAAATAATCCTATCTTAAGTTACACTGTTTAATACCCTGCTCTTATTGTCTGCCTTCTCTACCAAGCAAAACTAAAATTATGAACCTACTAATTAGATGAACAGAAAATTCAAATCCCAAAGCAACCTGTAGCCCTATATTGCTCATTTATTCAGCCACATAATTGCCCAATATCTACTTCCCTTATAATACATGGATGTGCCCTGAGGTAACATAAACGGCTTTCAGAACATGAAGGTAATGCCCAAAGTAGAGGCCCAGGTGGAGAAAAAGTTGCATTATTGTGCTTAATCTTGGTCAATTCCACAGAAACAAGCCCTTATAAGAAATCACTACCATGTAACATAATAATGCCTATTAAAATTAATTGCTAATCATTGTAATGTACTTAGAAAAATAGAGTATAGCATGGAGGCATCATCTACTTGAGATAACATAATGAAATCAATGAATACAAGAAATCAGGGAAAATAATAACAAAGTGTTCTTGTCTTCCCACCCAGTTATTCTTACCCAGGTCCCAACCTCCATTAGAAGATTATAGTTCAACTGTTGTTCCAATATGAAAGTCCATAAATATGGTTTTAGTGTAGCTAGCTATAGTGATAGTGGTCAACTATACAATAAGTTAAATGCAAATTTCACCAGAGTGACAGTGAGAGAAAAAGGGGGGAGGGAAGGCTTTCTTAGCTTGAAATGCTGAGCATGCCTGCAGAGATGACCTATCACTCAGGTTAAACTCTCAGCTGGGTGAGGTATTTCCACTCATATCCTCATCTCTGGGGTTCACAGTCCAGGCTCACACTAAGATGCTCTCTTAGAGCTGCCAGCTTTCACCACATTAGAAAACACAGATAAATGAATGTGGTTAAAAGGGGGAAATGTTAGGTTGTGTTATGGTAACAGAATAAAATTTTTTTAAAAATCTATGGAACTGCACTACACCAACAGTGAACCCTAAATCAAACCATGGACTACAGTTTATAGTACAATAATAAAAATGTGCTTTCATCAATTGTAACAAATGTTCCACACCAATGCAAGGTATTAATAATAGGTGTATGGGTACCCTGTATTTTATGCATGACTGCTTTGTAAACCCATAACTTCTCTATTTTTTTTAAGAAAAGGAAATTTGGGAAAAATGAAAGAGGAAATATTCCAATTTTACTTTATTTCAAAATGAATGCACGCCCTCGATTCACTGTTGCTCAAGAAAACTGTGTTTCAGCAAACCAAAAAGGCCTAACTAGCTTATATATCTGCAGAGTGCGTGAATTTTACACTGGCCAAAGTCTTCCGTTTGTTACCTAAAACCTCTGAGCGCATAAACCCCGCGGAGGCATGTGTTATCCCCCCGCGTGGGAGCCACGGCCAGGGAGCCGCTGGCAGGGCGTTCCCACGCTCAGGCCGGGTCGCGAGGCCGCGATGACCCCAAGGGGATTCAGCCCCCGACTCTGGCTCTCCTAGTCCCGCCCAGGCCGCCTCTCCTCTCCCAGTCCTCCCTCCAGAGCGTGGGAGCGCAGCTGCAACCGCGAGCAGGCGGGCGGAGGCAGCTCCGAGGATGCGCGTCCGCGACCCAGGCAGGAGGCGGAGGATGAAGCTGCAAGCGGGCTCTGCGCTGGGGGCCGCCGCCGGTGCCCCACGCGCCGCGCAGCGGGGGGCCGAGCTGGAGAAGCAGTCACTTACTTGATGTCTTCCCACACCTCGGGGCCGTAATTGCGGATCACCAGCAGCTCCAGGGCATGATTCACAAATCCGTACTGCGAGAACAGAGGGAAACCTCAACGTCAGGGACCAGCTGTAGGCGGGAAGGGGCTTGGGGACGAGGCTGCTTCATCTGCTCCCACTGCGCTAATTTAACCGTTTTATTCAGGCCCTATTCGGAGTACTCGGAGCAAAAAAGGGTGGATATTAAGAGCACAACCACCCTCCCTTCTCAATCCCGACAATGAGGGAAGACCCTCTCCCTCCCCATCCGCCCCACTCTAATAGCACCTTATCCTTGCTCACCTGTAGCTGTTTGGAGGCCCGCCGGGCATCCGGCACTGGCGCTGGGAAGGCATCTGGCGCCTGTCCCTTCGCCAAGTGCTTAGCCTCCTACACCCGCTGGGCGGCCCAGAGCCGGGAAGCCCCCGCGCACCGGCCGCACCTCCCATTTCCTAGCTCAGGAACCTGCAGAACGGCGCGGCGGGCCCCTGGGTAGCGAAGGCACCCGCCGCCCCCTCTGCCACCCCTGGCATTTCCACCTCCCCCGCCCCTGACACAGCCAAATAGCGAGGCTGCTCCCGCGGCCGACAGTGCGCTGCCCAGCCCCCGGGGCCAAGCTCGCACAGCGCTGTGGGTTCCCTTCCGCAGCCAGCTGGGGCCCGGCCGCGACGTGAGGTTCTGGCCTGACCCGGCTAAGATCACTCACCATGGTGTCTGTGTCCGGAGCCCGGGAGGTAGCTCCCACGCAAGGCAGTGGCCAAAAGGACCCAGGCGGTGTTTGCAACGGCGACACCGTAAACGCACCGCGGCGGCAGCACGGAGCCGGAGCGAAGGGCAGCAGCCAGGGCCCGCTCTGACTGCCACCTCTTCGTAGCCAATGGCAAGTCGAGCCGCAGGGGGCTGGCCGCTGCCTCCCTGTTCTCAGCCACTCCAAGACTGAGGAGGGAATTCGGATGCTCTCAATGCTGCTGCGCTCCGGAGCCTTCCCGCCCCCGCCCTGGTGACAGGCCTTCATTTGAGGCCATAACAATAAGAACGGTGAAGGCCCAGCCCTGCTCCTTGCATGGATTCTGGATTAGGGATAATGCAGCTGTTGTGGTCCTATAAATGTTCCCCTATTCAGGATGTCTCTTCTCGGGGGCGGTAGAAACTATGAAGGGTGCTCGCTAGCTAGCTCGCTCGCTCTCTGTTGCACAAGTCTTAGAAGGAATCCACTGTCTTGTTCAGCATACACACGTTTATCTTGGTCTTGCAGGTAAGCATTTCCCCTGTGGCTTGGTCCTGCAACGGTTCATGGCAGACTGAAAACTAATACTACTTACTGAACTTAACACATTTTACTTAACAGTCATTGAGACTAGTTGAGTGACCCAGGTAAAATCCTCAGTAATGTAGTTTAGTGTGCATCATGTCAAAACCAGGCCTGCTCATTACAAAATCTCTCCACAAGTGCTTGACCCAGGTAGAGGACCGTACACCATGCCAGGAACCATGACCTCAGGGACTTTTTAACTCTCTAGAATTGGCCTCCCTTGCTATTTCTCAGAGGTAATTGACGACCGGGAAAAAGGCCAAGAGTGAACAGACTTTCGACTTATCTATCCGGGCAGTCTACATCCTACCAGGAGTTGGGTTCCTTAATGTCCTGAGCCCCATCCCAGAGAGAAGGGGAGGGGAGGAGGAAATGTTAGTGGATTAAACCTCTGTCTGTTCTATGGTGCATGGACACTGGTTGACATAGTGTAAGGACAAAGAGAGGAAAGGAATAGAAGCACGGGTTCCAGCTCCCCAGTCTCAAGTGAATTTGAGAGATCAGGATGATATTCAAAGATGTGAATAGTTTGCTGTGAGAACAATTTCAAGATGGTTGAGAAAATGTAAAAGTAATGAGATCACACTGGTAGGTACCCAAAGACATGTGTAGAAGGATGCAGAATCAAGTAAATGGCAAACAAACAAAACAACAAAGCACCACCTATAAAAGCAGTAATTTCCATCAATGGTGGAGTGATTATATAAATTATAGTCTTTTATAAAATAGAACATTTTGCTTTATACAACTGTTAAAATATCAAAACATTATTTAATGTTAGCCATTAATATTTAACCATTAAAATAGTGCCTTATTCTGTCAGCCATTAAAAAGCATGAGGATTACTAGGTGCATAATGATACAGAATGAGACATTCCTTAGTAAATAAATGAAGCATGAATGTAAACACCCTCAATATTTTAATGGTCATATAGAATAAGGTGCTATTTTTATAAGAACACATACACATTGTTGTAAGAATAACCTCCTGGGGGGGGATGTATAGGACACTTTTGATATGGTTATTACTTGTGAATAGAACCAGTAGTTAGAACAACCAAGACTTTTACATTTTATTTTATCACCTTCTTACCATTTGATTTTTTTCTACATAAGCTTAATAATTTTTTAACTCAATAAAACTTCTTTTACTGGGGTCTAGATGTAGCTCAGTGATCGAGCACCTCCTTCCCAAGTACAAGGTCCTGGGTTCAATCTCCAGTACCTCCTTAAAAAATAAAAAAAATGAAAATAAAAAATGAACCACTTCTTTTACTGTCTCTCTACTGGTTGTTCGGTCAGCAACGGTATACCCATGCTTTGTCTCAGTAGAGAGTGTGCTGTGGTGTCCTCCAACTTAATATTATATAGGCAAAGGATAAGGAGAGAAAATCGCTTGCTGGTGATAAAAATGAGGAGCATGCACCTGGAGAAAATGTAGGATGAGCATCCCTGCCAAATCCCCTCTCTCTTTCTGAGTTTCAAACTTATGCTATCGTTGCTCCTTTTTGCACTTACTGGCTGTTTTACTTTGCTCATTTCGAACATAAATACCATACCTTGGGTTGGCCAACGCAATGGAAATTTATTGACCCACAGTTTTGAGGCTAAGAGAAGTTCAGAATCAAAGTACCATCAAGGTGATTCTTTCTCCCAGAAGACTGTGGCATTCTGCAGGTAGCTACCGGCAATCCTTGCTCCTTGGCTTTTCTGTCACATGGCAATGCACATGGCAACCTCCCCTGGTTTTTCACTTCTCTTCCAGGTTCCGTTGTCTTTCAGCTTCTAGTGGGGCTCCCTCTGACTTTTTGTTTTTCGGTCACCTTCCCTATAAAACCTTCAGTATTAGAATTAAGACCTATCCTGATTCACTCAGCCATAACCTAACTGAAGTAACCTCATCAAAAGGTTCTATTTACAAGAGTCCACACCCACAGGAATGGATTAAGTTTAGAGCATGTTTTTCTGGGGTACATAGCTTCAAATCACCACATTGTCCTTTTGCCCAACAAATATTTACGTTTGTAATTATATTACATTGCCTTGTTTTTTAATTGTCTTATATCCAGTCTGTATCCTAAAGGAAGTTCTCTTCACTAAACCACTCCTGACTTTGTTTGAACCACAAAAGTTACTGCAAATATGACCTGAAGTGAGAGACGGTACCCACCAGTCATGGAGGATCCCAAACGCAGGTCATCATGCTTCAGCAAGCACCCTTCCTGTTGCCACCAACAGTGACCAAGGATCACAGGAGTAATATCACCAAGTGGATTATATACTGTGTTCTCAAAAACAACATATTGCCATCCTTTATGTATGTGCCAGGATGAGGAGAATGGGTTAGAGAGGAAAACTAGCTCGGAGCTTAGGGAGTGGTTGAGCCAGCCCTAAAATCAACACTAGTTGAAGGTCAGTCCAATGCATGAAAATATAAATAAATAATGGCAATATATGGTCTTCAGAAATATCGGCTGAAATGACTCAAATTTTCAGCTATTATTAGCTTAATTAGGTAAGTCTTAAAACTTTTGTAACCATTGTCTTCCAGGCTTTTCCGCTAGTGTGAATATAACAACCCTTATGGAGATAGACAGAAGCACGTTTTGGGGGTGTTTTCAGGTCTATGCCTATGTTTTTCAAAACTTTGGTGTTTTGCAAGTTTTTTTCTCTCATGGAATTGGGACTTCTAATTTTGGATCATTTCGTGGTGCAGCATGTTCTTTAATTTCAAAACTTCCTTATATAATGGTGTGCTTTATATTTATATGCTTCTTCAATCTGCCTGGCTCAGAGCCCGATATTATTTCTTTGTGAAGCTTCTGGAGTTAGTGTTGGATAGACACACAGTAATCATACCTCTTGTGATTTTTGCGATCACAAAAATCAATATCAATCACTCAACACTTAAAGCAAGGAGTTCGTCACGCTTATAAGCAAAGTGAGGGGCACAATCTAAATGACACATTTTGCGTTGTGGTTCTGGTTCAATGGGAGAAAAAGAGATTAGAGAATTCAGATTCTTAAAGTGGCAATATTCAGATTTTATTAAATTTTCAAATTGTTAGTTTAGTCACATGAAAAATATATTATTGAATATTAAGAGAAGGATTTTTAAATTTTAACTGTTCACAAATTCTTCTAAATGTCTATCTTGCTGTCAGAATTTATAAACACAAAAAAGTCACACACACACACACATATATATATAGTATGCTTGAACTCTATAAATAAATGGAAAGAAACAAGAGAATTAGTATAATGCTTAGTATTGATGTTATAACAATTAAAAGCTTAAAGTAAATCAACTCATCACCTATAGTTATACTGGGAGTATGTATAATTAAAAACAGTTTTCTCTTCTGAGAAAAGTTTATGAAAGCTAGACTTAACCCTAGTATTCTGCTTCTGGAATCAAAATTAAAACTGACTGGTGTTAGCTTGGCCATGGTCCAGTTTTATATGGACTGGGAGAGATTATGTGATCTTTTAATAAAGATAGATCTTCCTTGATTATGCCAAAGATTCACTGACTTTGAGCACTGAAAGATATTTCAGAGGTCCTCTAGTCAAACTTTCTTTTCCTATGCCAAAAAACCACTTAATACACCTTACTTTACTGAGAACAATGAAAAATTAAAATCATAGTCAAGAAGTAAGAGTAAAATAATGAATTGTTGTCAGAAGCTCTGGAGGGTTTTAAGATTCCCATCAAAGTAAAACTGAATATACAGAACTTTCCTATAGTCTCACCCAGTGGTCATCAGAATCTAGTACTTGGACTGCACATGTCTTTTGCAAAGCAGCCCAAACCACTTAAAAGCCTTCTGATAATGCATTAAAGTATTGCTCTTTTCAAGAGTATATTCAATTACATACAGAGTAATTCTTGTATAGGAGATACAGGAAATAAGAGAAAAGGGGCGCTTCTGATTCAATTGCTTGATTACTTGTCTTTTTGCTATTTCATGCTTGAAAAAGGATATAACAAAGCGAGCAATAGGTCCAGTATGATGTACTTGCTAATTGCACAGTTCTTTAGTCAGATTGCCTGAGTGTGAATCCTAGTTTTTACCATTTGCTAGAAGTACAACATTGGCAAGGTACTTAATTTCTTTGAACTTCAGATTCCTCACTTGAAAAAGGGGAAAAAGAAAAGATCAATGTACTCTAGGGTGGAGAAGATTAAAAATACGTTGCATGGTTTAATGCAAGAGTTACATTTAAAGCAGTGGGTGGCAACATTAAATACTCAGAGAGTGTTAGCTAGTATTATTTTTGAGGTTGCTATTGTTATTACTCTTGTTGGAATCAACCACTAAGGAAATCAACCATTCATGTGATAAACTCTGTCTTAGTTTGCCAGCCTGCTATGATAAATATCACTCAAGACTTGGCTTAACAACAGGAATTTATTGGCTCATAGTTTTGAGGCAAGAAGAAGTTCAACATCAAAATATCAGTAAGGCTTTCTTTCTCCCCAAAGACTGTAGCATTCCAGTGCTGGCTGCCAGCAATCCTTGGGGTTCCTTCCTTGCTTTTTCTCTTCCTCCTGTTATATGTTGATGTCTTCTTTCTGGCTTCCATGACTTCTGGGTCCTCTTGATAAAGCCACCAGTAACCCAGATTAAGACCCACCTTCATTTACTTGGGCCATGCCTTCAATAGCATTTTCAAGAGGTCTTATTTATAATGGGTTCATACCCACAGGAATATGGATTAAGATTAAGAACATGTCTAAATTGGGGTATATAATTCAATCTATCACAAACCACTTGTGTCCACCTTAAAGAAATGTAGTATGTCCACTGGCAGCTAATTCATAGTGAAAAGAGGTGAAACATGGAAATCAAAAGTTTGGAATTAAACTTGTCAGTTGCTGCTTAGCAAGGCAACCTGTCTGTGGCTCTATCTTCCTCTCTTAAAATGGTGACAATAGTGCCTGACCCACCTCCTCAACTAAGTTTCTATGAGGATCAAATGAGGTGACTTCAAAGAGCTATACAGCTCTGTTACTGATTGCATGGAATCACTTACTGAATATGAAGCAATGAGTAGAAAGTCTATTTGCTCCACATGTTTTCAAGGATTGATAGTTGTTGCTTCTATTTTTCACATCCAGATTACTGTTCTTTTCTTTTTCTTTAAAAATAAAATCCAAAACTAATGAGCAGATCAGGTTTTTGTTTTGTTTTGATTTGTTTTTGTTTTGTTTTTGTCTGAATGGTTGCTTTAGCGGCAACATAAAAAGTTGAAATTTGCCTATGTTGATATGATAGAATGTTGCTAATAATCATTGATATTTGAAGCAAAACAATTGCATTGAATGTGCCCACTAGCATCTTTATAAAACATATGTATTTTATTAAGTGGCATTTAGGATGTATTTATGTATTTGAAGGATCTTTATGATTTCCAGTGTCTCCACATGAAACTTTCCCCACATGACACATAACTTCAAATTGAAATATGCAAACAAAAACCGCCGAATGGTTTAGCCAGATTCTAAGAGCCTTAATGATGCTTCATTTGAGAAGCATCAATACCTGATTGAAAAGATTATCATGTAAAACACTATTTGTTCCAATGGAATGAAACTAATACTATTTAGTTTAAAAATACCTTACTTCTAAATAATCTTTGCAGGTTACAAAGTGCTTTGGGTTTATTTGAAGTAGATATTTTCATGCTCCTTTTGGATGTGCAGGTTTGAGGCCCAAAGGAGTAAAAGACTCACACATTAATGAGGGCCATTGACAGAACTGTTGATCCCAAACCTATAGCTCTTTCCTTATATAATTCTTTTCCTTTATATGTCTGGAGATTCAGCAGTGCTTGTTTAGTTTGTTTGTTTAATGATGCCATGTAAGGGGAAAAATCAGAAAAAAAGAATTCTACAACTTGTCAGCAATGTAATTTGGGAGAATTCATGTCATTTTCCTAAACATCACTTATTATGTCTGTAAGACAAGGACAATATAAATAGTAACTTTTATTCTTTCTCCAGTGTTTTTGGTAAGGATCACATGAGTTACCATCTATGAAAGCCATGTACAGTATAATTTAAAGTACATATGATTTGCTATTTTTATTATATGATCTGTTTGAATTAATTCAATTTTGAACACTCTTCATGTAAGAAAATATCATGAAGAAAATAAGAGAATGGGATTCCTATGACTTCTGGCCGTTGGCCACACTGTGGTGAGGATACAGACAAGTTACTAAAACCCTCTAGTTCTCAGTTTCCTGTCCTGGAAAGAAAGTAATCATGGAGATTAAATGTGGTAATCTATGTAAAGGATGTGTTACCGTGCCTGACACATTGTGAATGCTTGTGAAATGTGAACTTTATAATCCATTTAAGCAATGTGTTTATAACAATGTTAATAGTCTATTTTCACATGTGCTGAGTTCCATTAGGACAGCTTGCTCAAATCCCATACTGACATATAGGGAATATAAACCATGGTTTCCTTATCCCTTCTTTTATTATCACTTTAGCACCACAGATAGAAGCTAAAGTCATCAGAGTAAAGCAGCCACAGATGGGTTCCATTCCATTATCCTGAGTAAACGAAAATCAATCCACCTTAGGGTATGTTTTTAATCTCCTATTTACCAAAATGTTGTGCATTCAGTTTATTGAACTGCTCCTCCTTCTTTCTTCTTTTTACTCTGCTACTTTCATTTCCATCCCTGCCAAGAGACCAATACAAAAGGCCACAAATATTTAGCCAAAATTTTCAAGGCTACTCAGACCTACTTTTTATGGCTTGCTAATCTGTGGTTTCTCCAGTGTAACCCTAGTACCAGCGATTTTAATGAAGCCGAAAGTTTACTCACATGGAAAAAATGAAGTTTGTATGCTTTTCATGTATAATGATATATAACAATTCTAAAATAGTTATTTTTTAAAAATATATATATATTATAAAAGATGCTTAGATTACATAAATGTTACACAAAAATTACAGGGATTTCCATGTTCCCCACTTCCCCCACCTCCCATAAAATAGTTATTTTAATAACCATAATGTATAACCTCATAGACAATTAAATACAACTGAATGGTATAGTAGAATTAACTGTGAACTGAATTAGGGAGTTTGGAGATGTGATCTGAATCTTCCCACATATGTAACATAAGGGATGCCCTGGTAGACAGCCCTGAAGACCCACTTTAGGCTTTGGGTCTCCAGACTGTAGCATAATAAATTTGTGTTTTAAGGCACTCAAATCATGGTCATTTGTTACAGCAGCAATAGGAAACTAACACAGCCTGCAAGTTATCTTTTCAGAACTAAATTCTGATCTCTCTCAGAGACCTGCAAGTTACATGTCTCTGTTAATCTTTCACAGATGTCAAGAAGAGTAGAATGTTTCCCACTCTATGTACACACATACCCTATTACTACAGCTTGTTTGCTGGTTAGTCAGGCTGTCTTGTTGAGAAATAGGACTGATGTAACATACATGGAAGGTAAAATCCCCTCTTGTGGGTAGCCACAGCCTTCTTTGGAAGGTGGTATTTTTCCTCAGGGTTAATTGTCGCAGAAATCGTTCCATCCATCAGTCAAGGTTCTGCATTGCAATCAACAGGAACCAGCTGTGCCTGCTGACTTACACAGAAAAGGAAGTTATGAATATTGGGTAGTTCACAAAGTCATGAGAGAGACTGGAAAAATAGTGGGAGAAATAGCAACGGTTTGTAAATTTTACTTATTTCCTCTATGAAAAGTGATGCAAACTATTGATTTGGATTGATTGTACTGTATATGTTACATAAGTATGCAGATTTTTGGTGACTTTTATAAGGAGCTAACATTATTTAATTGTTAGTTTCTATTTAGAGATGAAAAATGTATTTTTGCGCTTCATGTGGATAGGTACATAATAGGGCCTAAAGTTTTTTTCCCGCCTGGCTTCTCACAGCTGGAAACTGCGTTTCTATCACCTTCAAAATCCTTGGTCTCTTTCCCAATGCTAATTAATGTTTCCATTTTCTTCATTACATTACAACATCAGGAATGGGCAGAGGGAGGTAGTTCATCCTGGGAGCTGACAATGAGGTTTGAGAAAAATCCAGCAGTGAAGTTAGAAGGCTTGGAAAGAAGGTGGGAGCGACATATGTAACTATTCATCTTGAGGACAGGGAGTAAAGATCCGGAAGACAAGATGAGTCACACATCTGTGATGAGCCTGTGAATACAATTCAGAACTGTTATTTATCATGGATGGCACGGAAGATGCTGATTTTAAAATTGAGTGTAAATGTAGTGAAAATACAACAGGCCACTAAAAGTCAATCGATAGGCTTTTCTAGATCCCAACCCTACCATTTCATCTTCTGGTCTATGGCTTATTCCCAGATGTACCATGATGGTGTATGGTCTCATATCTTAGCATCTTCTATCTCTTCTACTCTTGCTTCAGTGCACTAGGCTGTAGATATCTGCTCCTAATCTACTAAGTCTGGAAAAGCTGAGAATAATTAAAATGGAAGGGATCCTAGGAAGCTTGATGTTCCTCTGTTTCCCTAAATATAGCCATGCTCATGAAATAGGGAAACTGTGGGTTGAAAATGCTTTCTTATTGATCAATATGGTTAGAGAAATGTTAGCAGAGCTTGCCATTCTGTGGGTAAACATTGATTGAGGCAGCCCAAGCTTTTGTGAGGCTCCTGAGATTAAGGACTCTGATGAAAATCTCCTGGCAGTTTGTTTAAAATGCAGATCCTTGGGTTCTAAACCAGTTATTCCAATTGATAGGTCTGAGGTGGTTTCCAGAAATCTTCAAATTTGGGAAGCATCTCCCTCCATCCGCCCAGTGATTCTAAAGCAGGTGGTCCAGATTTTGAGGTCCACTGCCTGGTTCTAAGGTGAAGCCCAGTGCATAGTACTCCTGATCTCCTCTCCACCAATCTCAAGGTTGAAAAATGAATGGCACCCAATGTGCACAACCCTCCTTGTGAAAAACTACAAGAAATTCTTAAGCAGGTTGCATCAGCCACAATAAAGTTCTATACAGATTATTTCCAGCTCTGGCAGTAATGAGCTTCTGGCAGCAGCTGTTTGGCTCAAAATTTAACCCCCCTTCTATTTGCAGTTGACTGGGCTGAAGGCAACCAGCCTAAAAGAATTGGTTGTCCAGAGTATCTGATTAAGGTAGCATGAATCCTTCCAGGATCTCTTCTCAGCCCATCCTGCAGCCAAAGCTGGCAGCCCTATCCACACGAAGCAGCTGTCACTGGAGATAATTCTCTGCCTTTGCCTTGTGATAACAGACTACCTTGTTTGGAGATATGCCTTCCGAGGTACCCTGTATCTCTCCGTTGGGAACTACCCCATTTGATGATAGAATAGCATTTCTTGTTCTTAACTCAGGTATGCTCTCTTTTCCCCTGGAGCTGAACGACTCTGGGCCCTGGTCCAGCAGGCTCAGCAAATGATGGACACAATCCAGAGAGCCAGAGAGCACCATCAGTGGTTGTTCTTATTTGGGATTGGGGGAAGGACCTCATGCCCCATGGATGCTAAGATGGGGTGCCACATTAAGATTCTTCTTTCATGGTCACCTTCCTTCAGTGCTACATTACTTCTGGGCCTCAAGATGGCCCCTTCAATCTCATGAGTATTTGGAACTTCAAATAAGGTTTAGTGCAGGTGTAGAGCACTGCTGGGCACAGAGTCTAAGTCCTCAGTAAATAAAACTGCATGGATGACTCAACCATTCCAATTCCTTGCTAGCTTCCCTTAGTGAGATTGGCCAAGTAACTCAGTTTAATTAATGGGATGTGAACAGCAGGGGCGTGTGTCACTTTCAGGCCTGAACATAACAGCCTCCCACACGCACTCCTCCATTCTCTTTCCCTATCTACCAGTTGGATATTTATGCCCAGGGTGGCACAGAAAATGAGAGAACTCTGTAGGTACAGAACCCAATGTCACTAATGCTGGGACTACTGGGCCAGCTTCAGAATGCATACTCACCACAACTGTGACATCAACAAAATAAACACACACAGATACTTCACATCAGCACAGTGGGAAAACTGTGTGTGAGGTAAACCTGCCTTTATTTAAACTATCTTCCTGGCAGGTACATATGATTCTTATATCCATGAATCAAATCACATTTAGATGTACCAGGAGAACTAATTCAAAGGATCCTGTTATGAAACACTCTGTAAAGGCAAGGCTTTTTTTTTTTTTTTTTTTTTTTTTTTACAAAGCAAACGTCCACACAAAGTTTTATGCCAACTTTCACAGAGCAGGTTTGTTCTACTACTGAGATATGCAAAGACCACGGATTGTAATTCCAACTAGCTCACCAAGTAATAGAAGGGAATAAGGCAGGTTAGGCAGGTTTAAGATAGAAGATAGTGCTAGGGAAGGCAGTTGAGCTGGTGAATATTTACCCCATCCAAATGCAGCAGCTGCTTCTCAGGGTCAGCCATTCATTGACAGGACAGATAGTGGATCCAGGGAGGCCAAATATCCCGAAATAATCCAATTAGTCACTGGTGACACTTCTGATATAGATTTCTATGTGAAACCATCTGATATTTAAATTTTGACAATCTATCCAAATTTTATAACACTCTATAGATGAGACAAATGCAGGTTTGGGGGCAGCATGTACACATGAGGCTCAAGAGATAAATATTATAAATCTCTGCTTTATAATAATAATAGTAATTCACAATCATGACTAACATTTTGAGTACTTACCAAATGCCAGATGCTGATCAAAGAAATTTCATATATCACCTAATTCAATCTCTATGCCAACCCCCCTGGGATAGGCACTACATTTTAGAGGTGAAGTGACAGAAGTATAGGGTGGTTAATGGAAACAGAATTCTTTCAGGATCTGGGAAGGGTCTGAGATTTTATCCTCCTTGAAAGCCAACAAAGTAGCCTGCCACATTTTCATGGGTACTGGCAGAAGACACAAAACTGCTGGGTCAGTGACTAAGGATTTCGTACTCACAGCAATAGAAGTAGCCCAAGTAGCCAAGCCCCGATTTCCAAAAGGTGATGTAATATGTGATATAGAGAGGACCAGGTGAAATCTGTGCTTACAGTGGGCTACATTGCAAGACACCTGGAATTCTGAGCTAAGGGAACCCAAATCTTTTATACTGGACAATAAAATTGTCCCTTTTCCCTAGAGGGAGATAATATTCTCTGTCTTCCAGGGTGGTTTGCTATATAAACATCCTTGATAAGATAGTGCAGAACAAAGACAGTCAGAACCTCTGCTCACAAAAGGTGCCTAAACAAGAGAGACACATGGAACACTGTCTCCCAAGAATTTCCACCCCGGGTATCTGCACCATCTTGGCTTCTGTTGAAGTTTTCCATGAGTTTATCACTCCATTGCATATTCTGATTAATCTGACCAAAAGTGTTGTGACCAAATCTGTTCAATTAGGCCCACATAACATTCAATTATAGATTCTACAAACAGGATTCCAGGCAAGAGGATGAGCCTGCACTATTGACATCAACAATGCTTCTTTCCCACCCAGAGTCCTGGACACAACAGAAAGACAAATTTCATAAACCACTAGGATCTACCTTAGAAAGCCAGGTGGCTTTGCCCTTCAGTTTCTGTGTTGATCTTTCCACTTGGCCAGATGCATAATCCAGGTATCCAGCAAGATGTACTAACAATTGCATAGATGCCAGTTTGGCCTGCAACAAGAAAGTCTAAGGCAATTTTATCATATATAATGACCCTGGCCAGTGAGAAGCTGACCTAAATGCCTTCAAGGGACAAGATGTCTTTAATAACTTCAGCTGAAGTCAGGGGTAAATTTTGTAACACCTTTTCTAACTGTATGGCTGCTATCACAGGGATAACTGCTAAAGAGTGTGCATCAATGATGAGTCAGTTATGCCTCCAGGAAGCTCCTCTGAGTAATCTGGATGTCCTTATTTTGAAGAGATCTCCATAGTTGCTTGCGGGCACCACAATCTACTCATGGTGTTTCCTTAAACACTTGAAAATCTTTACGAATCCTTACCTCTACAGTATGTGCCACTATGTTTTCTCAATGGAGCACATTTAATGCTTGCCTTCCATGCAATTAGTAGTCCCAGGTTGCATATGGTGCCCCTAGGGGGGGGGGGGGAAGTATTGCTGTTTACAATTTGGGAGATTCCCCAAGTGGGACTGCCTCAGTCAGGGGGCACAGATTGATAGAGCTTCCTATGCTATTGCCCAGGAAGCTGGTGGACCTTAGGGTTCTCAGGTCAATTTGAATAGAGTCTAGTTTTTACTTGTGGAGGGACTGCCTGCATGCAGTTGGCTCAACCTGTCCTGTGTATCCAGACCACCAACCAATGGCATTCATCATCCCCATGAAATGTCTGAACCACAGCTACAGGAATGATGTAGGGAAGGCAGTTGAATGTGTATAGGAAGTGTATGAGCTGGGATCATCCCCTGCTGTGTCTGATAGAGTCGGGAACATTAAGGGAAATGGTGATTAAATCATGTTCATTCATTGCTATCTGATGGGGGATGGCAGACTAAGTTGTGAGCAAAATATGAGGCATTTAAAACAGTTTGGGAGAGCCAGGCCAGGGCATTGTCCTCTGTGAGGCACCAGGGGTACTCTGAAGGATAAAGACAATTAAGGCCCTTCTGTCCACCATCCTGCCAGGAGTCTAAAGTGCCCACTCCTAAAATGCCAGGGTTATTGCTTTCCCTCTACCACCATGAAGTCAGTGTGTCCCATTTCAGTACCTATAAATTCATCTTTTCTCCAATTGTACCTTAATTGCACCCAGACATTTCAGCTGGAAGGGTGAGGTGCTTAGGAGACAAGAGTATTCTTATAAAAATTAAAGAATAATTATATTCTTCATTTGGGGTTATGTGGAACACTAAACAGGGACTCAGTGAGCAGTGTACTCAACATGGAGGTCATTATGCTTAGGATCTAGGACCACATCAAGCCAACAAGAGAATCCAGGTGGCTGAACCAGAATTCATTCTGAATAGGTTCCCTTTTGTCTGGGTTGCCACCATGAGGGTGGATTAGCCACGCCAGCCTGGGCTTTCTGTCAGGGGAAAAAAGCATTATGCCCAGGAAAGTTCAGAGCAAAATCTCCAATTAGTTCCTTACCCCTTTTATCCTGTTTATTACCCAGGAAGCAACCAGGAAGAGATGACCCCTTTCTGGAGATAGCTTCATTCAATAACTTCTCTCTTTTTATTAGGGTGTGTTGACTAGGGGGAGGTGATGGAGTTAAAGTAAATTTTGTTTTTAAGTTAATTTTTGAGGAGTCTATTTCAGTGCTCAAAAATACCAGATACTTGTTAGATGGTAGGGAGCTTGGAAGGTGAATCAACAACTTTGACTTTTAGCCCATTGTTGAGTTGCACTTGCAAGAAAAGTACATCATTGTTAGACTAGAAATGTTCCAGAAAGCTGAAAATGGCACAGCTTAGTTTCAAGAGCTACTGTTATGTGAGTGGAGTCAACTGATTGGACTGGAACTTCAACACTGTACCAGAAAAAAGGTTTAAAGGTGAGACACCACTGATAGCCCCAAGAAGGCTTTATGTATTCTACCTGCCATAATTGGGTGGGGTGTGGGGTAGGGGAGCAATGTTCACTCTCACCTTGAGAAAAATGGACAAACTTTTAGCAGGAGTCACAAATCTGACATATGGTAGCCCTTAAATCTGAAATATAGAGTTCTTTACTTTGTGCCCAGTGTGCGGTGGTGGATTTATTTTATTTATTTTATTTTTTTGCCATGTTTGGTATGATGACAGACCTAGACAGTGATGGTGGCCATCTGAGTGGTGCAGGCTCCATCAGCCCCTGGATTCCATTTGCTTTTCTTAAAGAACAGGACCCTACAGTGAGTATTTATATGAATGATACTGATGGTTCAGTCAGCAGTTTTAAATTTTTTTCCAGTTTATGGCCTCAAAGAGTGAGGTCTTTAATCTGCCAATCTGTAGTTCTCTTAGAGGCAAAGCAAAGAGCTTTGACATTAGTAACAACCAAGGAAGAGTAAAAATATAACAGGACACCATTGGGTTTCAGCTTAGCTGGACCATTAGTGAATCAGACTCAGACAGGCAGGGAAACCTCTCTGTGAATCGAAGGCCCCATTGAGCCAATTGTTTGTTGTAAAAGGCAGAGTAAGGGATAAAGTTTTCCCACGGTGATAGCTGCTATATTTTCATGTAAAGCCGAGATACTTCTGGCATTGGGCTAGCTGCATTCTTGAATATACCATTTCCATTTACCGAGAGAGGTTTATTAAGCCCTCCCCATTTGTTCATCACTGAGTCTGAGTTGACCCACCCCAAAATGGAAACATCAGGTCTAAAGTCAGAAGGTCTTCATGGATCAGGTATTTAGTTTCAAAAGAGCCTAGCAGCAAGTTAAAAGGAGTTTTCAAAAAACAGTTATTTGATAGATCTGTCAGGCAGGTGACAAGTCCCAAACCTCAGGAGCAAACCACATCTGAGTGAAGGCTGACACTCATTATCAGGATTCCAATAGCAAAATTATCAGATACAGAGAAAGACTTGCCTCTCGAAGAGTTCATTAGGGTTGAGAGGCCCCAAAGATACTAGTACTTATCTACATGCTGCTTTTCTGGTCAGAATTCCCTCTGTCACTTATGAGATGAAGAAGTACAAGCATACAGCACACAACTTCCTACTATATATTCAGATACAGAAGTTACAATACATTGAATTGGTCCCAAAGGCCCCACCAAGTTCACATTAGCTTCCACCCATCACTATGAATCCTTCCCACATCCATTAGTTGAATTCAGGTGACCATCCCACCAGGGAACCATGTCAGATGGTGACTTGAGCATCACTATATAACAAAGCCATAACAATTTGATTACCCAGGCTCCCTTCCCAATTCCTCCCCACCCTCAACACACATTCTTGGACAGGTGCTTTTGCCCTTTGATTCCCCTTGGGGCAGGAAGATCTTGGCCTCATCCCTCATCTTTCTCCTTAAAGTAGCTGAGTCAAAACGGAAAAGAGGAATGTTTCAAGGGCCAAAGTGAGAGAGAATGATTCCACGCCAATAACCAAAGAGCATTTACTTTCCATTTGGAGCAGCATGGTGGCAGCATGAGGCTCAACCAACTGACCTTCCAATGGTTTCAGCTTGTGCATCCCTCTGCAACAGGTGGCAAAGTCATCATTCTAGCACCATCTTTTTTGGCTTTGAGTATCTCTTGTCCCAACAGCCATGGAAACTTTATCTTTCAGTCAGAGGTGTCGGATTTACATCCTTTGGTTGACATGGTATTGTATTGCACAGCAGCAACATTTTCTTTAAGCAGTCCATCTTAATCAAGGACATTAGCTCTCCCATTACCAAGAAAACATTTCTTAAGTTCTCACCCAATTTCAACATAAGGGCTAGGGGATATTTCCAAGGATGTGGGTCTGACCACAAAAAATTTATCTATAATGCTTGGATCAGTCTCTCATTCTACCGTAAGTCAATTTCATTAGTATTATTTACCTAATTTAGGCATCAAGAGTGCAAATACTAATGTCTCAGTTTTCCTACGGGAGTTTGTCTGTCTCAAGGAAACCTCCCCAGGAGTGTCAAAGCTCCCTTACTGCAGGCAGGACCTAATGCAAAAAATTCTGAGATCATCAATTGTGGTCTCTGAAAGAATCTAAGGTTGGCATGATAGGCTGTAAGAGGAGCTCAGTCTTAAGACTGCCCAGCTGCTGCATTCTTCCAAATTGGCAAGCATGTGCTTAATGCTCCTCATCTCTCAAGTGTACCAGCCAATGTTCTAATAATTTGCCTGTTTTTTTTTTCCCCATGAGTGGTCACAAATTCCTCTCCTTTTGTGTTCAGTGCAAGTGCACATCTCTGAAACTATTGTCTTAAGAGAGTGACAACCTTCCTCTAAGGCATTTCTTTCCACTGGTTGTCACATGGCATAGACTTGAGGCTGACGGCCCAACTGGTGAGAAAGCCTGCTCACCCAGAGGGGAGTTGACAGCCAAGGCACTGTTCAGGCATCTGTCTTTGAACTTATTTTCAGTTACTTCAATTCTTTCTCATTAACAGGCAATAAAATGGAGGACATTTCATTGCCCTGTTCAACATAGCATTTGGTCACCATGTTGGCTACCAGTTTCCATGAACGTTTCTCCCGTGACGACCTCATCCTTCCTCTTCCAGACAACCACATCTCTGTCGGGTCCCCATCCTCATTGCCAAAAGTGCCAATAGCTGTGAAGGGCCTGAGATTTTACTTTACTTGTAAGCCATGCTACAGTTTCATGAATGTTAGCAGAAGACACAGGCTCCTGGGTTAAGGCTTTACTACTCACAGCTGTAGCAGCAGACATGGAGTATCAGCATTACCTTGCACTGGGCGCCTGGGCCCCCATTCCCATCAGAAGATGTGAAAAAGGCCCTGAGACACCTGCACATGCAATGGGTTGTGTTGCAGGAGTGGATCCCTGAGTTTAGGGAATTCACATCTTTCATAATGGGCAATAAGCATGTCTGACCTTTGCTCCTGAGGGAGATTTTAAAATGGGACAGTAAGCATGACTGTCCTTGGTTCTGGAGGGAGACATTACCTCTATTTTCCAAAGCTGTTTGCTATACAAATATCTTTGAAAAGATGGTGTGGAGCAAAGGCAGTTGTCACCTCCATTTCTGCACAAAATTTGACATACTGATGGAAAATTTTCTCCCAACAGATTGCAATTTGCAAGTGAAACAAATAGACTCCAGAGCTTGTGCTACTAATGCTGTTGCACTTGGATAAACTGAATCAGTCTTATTTTTAAATTTATTTCTTTTCCTTTTAATTTTTTTACGTGTGACTTGAACATGAGGTGTTTTTTTTTTTTTTTGAAATATTTTTTATGCACCTAAAGAAATGCATTTTGGTTATATTAGTGCCTTATTTAGTAAAAACTTTTTGAAGAAAGATTTAGGGTATACTGACCTATACCAGCAAAAGTCTGACATAATCGTTATTTTTCCTGTACTTCCACACCATTGTGTTCAACCTTTCCTCATCTGTAGCAGTGAGACCTACGTCAGAACAAGTGCACTTTTGTAACTTGGAACAATATTGTTTTTACTTGATTCAATGTTCTGTTTTTTTTCTTTTTAAACAGAACACATTTTAAATTTTAATAAGGTTTTTATTTAAACACTTTTATTACTCTATTTATGTGGCAGCAATATCTAAAAAGCTTCTTAGACACCTGGTAACCTTTTGATAGACTTTGCAACTCTGCCAGAAGCGGGACTAAGAAATAAACATGTTATTTAAAGCAACTGTGACAGTAATAATAAAAGGAGTGCTGTTATCACCAAGAAGGTTTTCAATGCAAGATCCAATGGCTCTCCTTTACAAAGAGGAAAAATTTTTTAGAAATTGCCATAATAGAAAAAGCAAAAATTAGGATACCTATAGCAATATGTTTACCAAAAGTTGGAAAAATAATATTGTGGTATCTTAAATATTCACTGGAAATAAAAGTTTAGTAGTTTGTATGTGAAGCTCCTTGAGTATTTCCACACAATAGACCCAGATATCCTTTTATTCCTCAAAAATCAAAAGTGGTTTCATCTAAACCATAAGTCAATAGACTTCTTCCAGTTGTTTATTCACTGCTCATTTCATACATTATTTACTATTTTCCCCTCTAGAAAATAAATTCTTCATTTGAAAGTCTATGGTATCTCCTAGGGTGGTCTAGGAATGTATTCCACAAAGTCCCCAACTTTTATACAGTTCCCAAAGTGATATGTGACCCAATAAAAGTGAAGAACCACTAGTCAATTGTAGCAATTACCAAAGTGAAATGTAAAGGTGATTCACTGGGTTAAGTGAAGAAAATCCTAGAATATCTATTTATATTTGTGATCATTTAAAAATCAAATAAGGTTTATTAATATGTAGTGTATAGATTGTATAGATTGTGAGCAGTATATATTTATAAATCAGAACATATGTATTGTAAGTGTGCCAAATGGGGTGCAGAAATCCAAAAGTTTGGAGAATACTGCTTGAAATCTGTGACCATCGTGTCTTGTTATAAGATTTTCAGGGCATCTCTAATTTATATGTGGAGGAGGTGAAGGAATAGTAAATTCCCCATAATGACTACATTTTATTCATTCTGATTTTGCATGATATAATTTATTTGGGAACAAAGGCAGTCCATTGTGATTAAACAGTAACTTGGATGATGCAAATCCCTGCATCACTGGGAATCACTAACTTATTTCTAAATACACAGAATTCCATAACCACTGTCACCATAACTTCCCAAAGGATTTTGGTTTTGCTCCTCTTTTTCTAGGTGTATACTATTTAACACATTGGACTGTCTAACTTCTGTAATGGCATTTTTGTTTTGCTTTGTTTTGTTTTAGTTTTCTCTGAAACTACCTCATAGATCTTGCCCCAGGACAGATGGGTTTGGCAGCATTTCAGACTAAATAAACATCTTAGCAGATACTATAAGTTCTGGGCATTTGCAAAGTCATTTTCTGCCAAGCAATTTTGTTTAGTATCTGTAAGGCTTATCTGCAAATAATTTTCTAACACCAAATACTTTTAAAAATTCAGATTCAACTTTATCCAAAATCCTCAACCATAATATCCGAAGCTCAGTCCCAGATTTGCCATTTAAAGTTTGCCCTGATTTTCACTCGAATGTTTAAATCTAAAAATTTAATATTTTCCTGAAACAAGATTATGATGGAAAATAATCTGCAGTGATGATAAAAGAAGTCTGTCTTTTAGACTATTTCTTTTTCCTCTTTTTCCCTTTTGCTTATTTTTTTTTATTGGAAGCTGTGCATTTTTGAACCCTTACTACTTTTTTTTTTGCAGGCACCACAGTTGGGAAAAAATTCGCACACAATAAGAAGTTAAGGGAAAAGTTCAGAATGAACAAGTGTGTGGATTTTTTAAGGTAGTCAAAACAGATGCATGTGTGGTTAGATTAAGAGCAAAGGTTCTTCAAGAGAAATATAGATGGCAATTAAATATAAAATGTGTAAAGTGGCTTAAAATAACAATATCAAATGAGCACACATTAGCAATATAATAAAAGAAACATTTAAAAAGTGGGCACACGTTATTTAAAATCCAGAAGCTGACTTGTTACGAGCAGAAGGAAACTGAACTCAACAAATAATATAAAGAACTAATTACTTCCATTACTTTACCCTCATGCTTTCAAGAACAGGAGTGATTCTTTCTTTTCTCACTAAGGATAGAAAGATTTCCCAGGATCTGAACGGAATCTCAAACAAAGAATGTGCATTATAGCACTGTAAACTTGGGTTTAAAATTACATTTTGGTGTTCTCTACTTAATAAGGCAAGCTAGCCTCGTTCTTAGCCTGTGTTTAGACAAGGGGTTTGCCCTCCCTATCCTCTCTGCAGCGCTGAGTTCTTATTTTGGAGGACACAGTTAAGTCTGTCTTTCCAGGGATTACAATATTTCTGGTCTAGCCCCCTCTAATCACTGCCTTCTCACCTTGGACATATCTCAGGTACACTCATCTCTGCACCCTTCAAGTCTGTCTTCATTGAACTTTCCAAATATACTATTTAAAGGGTGAAACAACACTGAAGGGCACCATTGGAAAATACAAACTTCTTATGTTTTATTTTATTGCTTAGGGAAGGGCAATGATCTGTCAAGCTACCCCAATTAATAGGTGTCAAAGATATTCCTTCTCACTTATTAATGATTAATCTAGTTCAAATGTATGTGCTGAAAACTGCTCCTATAGTAATTCATTAACCCATTCTCTTGGGGACTATTAAAAGTTGCTTTAACAGGGACTTGAATGTGGCTTTATGGCATTACATGGCCCCAAATTTACAATCGTGCTTTGCATGTCAACCTCCATTTGGACAGTTTCCCAGCTGTGTAAGCTCAGAGAGTCCATGAGTATCTGCCAGATATTATTTTGAATAGACACTCCCCTTCATTCATTGCTTTAATTTTCTAGGCCTACCATAGAATACCCTGCTCTGTTTTGTGCCTACTTCTAACCCAACCATAAGACAGGCTTGGGCAAGGTCTGCATGTGTGATTGGCAATATCACAGAGAAGGCATTTGGGAAGAAAGTCTAGTTAAAACACTGAAGCAGCTCTTCTTCATTCCCCACAAAAGAATCTGTGAAGGACTATGAACCTTAAGAGTAATATAAAGTTCCAATACCAAACTGTGGCAGTTTGGGGCTTTGTGTGGATCCCAGAAAAGATCATGTTTTGGGAGCTGGTCCTTTCCTGGGGGTGCGGGACCCTTTAGTTGGATTACTTCAGTGAGGCATGACCAAGGTGGATCTTGGCCCTCCTGCTGGAGTCCTTTATAAATGGAGGAATAAAAGCCTCACAGAGACACAGGAAACATCTCAGAGAAGCCAAGAGAGATGAGCAGAGCCGCCAATATGCCCTGCCATGTGCTTGCTTGTTCACAGCTGAGCTCGGAGAGAAAGCATCTTTAGACGATGCCACCAAGGGCCTGATCAGCCACAGCTGCAACTTGGTGAGACAGCATCTCTTGAGGCTGCTTTGATCTGGACACTTTCACAGTCTCAGAACTGTAAGCTTTTAACCTAATAAATTCCCATATTAAAAGCCAAGAATTTCTGGCATATTGCTCTGGCAGCCTTTGGCAAACTAAGACACAGGCATTCCTGACTTATGTTCATAGTTATGGCAAAACACCCAGGATATAAATGCGTATCCTCTGAGATATGGAAGAGTGTTAATTTGGTCATCTGTGGAAGTAAATATCTACTGTTATCTGAGCTGTTTCTAAAACACACATCTGATTATACCATTCTCTTGCTTTAACATTTGACATCTCCCTTCTTTACTGATTTTAAAATGGTGTGGAAGTGAAGTAGAAGTGAATGGGTCCTCTTTTTCTGTTTTGATTCCTCATTTTTGGGTAAGATTTATTTTGAAGAACAGGTTCCATGGGAATTAATAATAATGATGATGAAAGAAATAATAATAATACATCTTAACATGAAAAACAGCCCCTTTAAAGATTTATATCCAAATTGTATTGCTGAACTTATTCTCCTCACTGCCAGCTCAACCCAGGCAACTGGCTGTCCAGAATATACTATGTAACTACAAGACCTCTTTTGTGTGTGTTAGTTTACTTGCCTAGACCATGTCCTTTTCTCTCTCTACTTGAGTTACTTAAGACCAAGAGACTTCTCCAAGTGCTTAATCCCTTATTTGTGCTCCCACAGAATTTTATAATTAGTCATCTTATGTTTGCTCTTAACGTTTCTTTCTTGATAGAATGGGTTATACTTTACCTATAAATTCCAAAAATACAGCATTGTCCCTGGTTCATAGTAGGCATGCAGTAAACGTTGAATGATAAATGGAAATGAGTCTATTAGTATTTAGGTTCAAACTTTGCATGTTCTTACAGAGTCTAGATGAAAATAGAAAAGATAAGGCAAATGGGATGGAGTCTGTTAATTCTTATTTCCCTTTGCTTCTGAATGCAAAAATCTTTAGAAAACTTCAATATATGCTCTATGCTTGCTTGAGAAATATATCTGAATAGCCAACTTAATTCATGCATTGGCTCAAAGGGACAAGGAGCTATGAATAGAAATAATAAAATTAGAATGGAAGGAGCAGCTCTTAGGGGTCTCAGGAGAAACAGGCTGATAAAGAAGCAGTCCTAGGACTCTGCATTATTATTTTTTTTAGGATAGTTAAACTGGCAAGAATACTGTATGTCCCTAGACCCCAACCCTGTCATCGGCCACCCTGACATTCTCTTCTCCATCCTAAAGTCAACTCCTAACCTTAGAGCTCCCATTTTGGTCTCTTACTTCCCTTGACAACCTACCCTCCAGGATGTGTGCCCCTGGCTTCCATCAGTGGCCTGGGTCTGAAAATGTCTCCATAACTTCTGCCCTCCAAATTAGATAAGATTGAGAGAAGAGGGATTCCTTAAATTTTTAGCAGCCATATTGTGGACTTCAAATGCACATTATCATGAAACTGTTATATTCTCATCTTATTTAGGTTTTACATTACATAATAGGCCTTTGTAGGCTGGTCTGGGGAACTTGTCACAGATAATTTCATTTCTACACTTTTTGGTAACTTTTTATTTAGACAAAATGTTAAATTTATAGAAAAATTGCAGTAATAGTGCAAGGAATTCCCTCATAGTCTTTATCCCTATCGTTTGCATTTTAGTCCATTTTCTGTGTGCATGTATGTGTGTATATAGGGAATATTTTTTAAATTCTAACTAGCTTACAAACTTTGGGCACAAAGTTTTGCCCAATTGGCATCTGCTTAAATATTTGATAAAGAAGACAATTTATCTTTTGTGTTTTTAAAATTTCCTTTAAATCCTATTATTTTCTCTGTAATATGGGTTCAGTTATAGAAAGAAAAATGTATTTAAATTTTGTTCTCCCTTTAAATACCTTCATTAACTTCATGTAACTGTGACTATACTTACCTAAGGCCTATGTTATTCCTTAAGGTATTTAATGAGACATATTCATTCCTTCTGGACATGAGAATAAATCATTTAATAAATAGTAATCACTGTAAGATCTATAATAGTACCCTTGGGATACTAGATGCCTATCAGTAATGACTTTTGACTCCTGAGGTCACCATGGACTAGCATGGGGACTAATGGAGACAGCTAAAGAACTTTTCAATGGAAATGAAAACTTCTCAGAACCCCAAATAATAATTCTGGGTACATATGGCTCTGCTAATCCTGCTTTAAAAAAAACTAATGCTCATCTTGCTCTTGCTTTGGGTTGAACTCCTTTTAAAACCCAATCCTTGGTAGTGGATGTGGCTCAAGCAGTTGAGTCCCTGCTTCCCACTTGGAAGATCCAGGGTTCAGTTCCCAGTGCCTCCTAAAAACAAACAAACAAGCAATACAAACAAACAAAAAGAAACAACACAGGGGAGTAGATGTGGCTCAGTGGTTGGGCGCCAGCTTCCCACATACAAGATCCAGGTCAGCCCCCTGTACCTCAAAAAAAAAAAAAAAAAAAAAAAAAATCAAATCCTTATCCCAAATCTAAATCTTCAGGTTATTTAGTTCACCACAGAGCTTAGGCTGACATCATTAAAACTAAATGTCAAATGCCAGATAAATGCTTAGAAATTTTGATGATGAAATCATTTTTTCATCAGTATCAAGTTTTTAAAAATTGTTATTGTGATATTTCAAAAAGAACAAAATATTCAAAGATGTGTAGTTAAGGAGACAAAAAATGGTGATTCGTAGAACACTCACACACACTAAAGTCTTCAGTACAAATACCTAAGAAAAATAAGCCAGCAACAGAAAGGTCAAGTCTTATTTCCCACTTCTGAGCTTAGATTTTCTTATTGGAACTTTATATGGCTCAGCATGGCAATGGAGGATTTCTGCTGAAGAAAGTACAAATTACTGCTGAGTGGGTATGTAAATGTTTTATGACTGTACTTTATGACAGGCTCCCTGGATGCTTATATTACTCCCATGCTGCTTCTGGTTAAATCAAATTAGAATGATGTTCTTGCACTTTAATATGGCTTACAAGCCTGTTTGTCCTGTATATTTTGCTACTGTGATATTAAAATGAGTTAATATGAATTAAATTGCTAATATGAATTAAAATAGCCTTTAGCATGTGTAAAATAAATGTCAAACAAAAGGAGATATTTATTGCTAAGAGACTTGTTAATGGAGAACATTTTTAACTTCAAGAACTCAAAATTATCTTTAATATTTACAGAAGATCTATTTTATATTCATATTGCATCTAACTCATAATTGTTTATTTTAAAAAAAGGGAAAAAGAAAAGTGTCACAGAGAAAAAAAATTCTGTCTACTTTTGTTACATATGCTAACAGCTACAATAAGAAAATCCCATAATAAAATGCAGAGTTGAAAGAGCCTATGGTATTAAAGACTATGATTTCTATTTTAAAAGCCTTTGTAAGGAAACACTATCACAAATACACGTTAATAACCATGGCATTTCACTAGGGCACAATGCAGGTGACGCCTCACTTTGTACAGTTCACTACAAAGACTAGATATATGTGCTGTGTTGGCTTCTGGGTACAGGTGGCGAGTGATTGTTATATTACAGAAAGTGCCTGAAAAAGTCATTTTTTGAGGCTTTAACAGTAGAATTGAAATATTGAAGGGAATACACTTTTATCATGTAGAGGGGGGATACACTTTTGTCACGTTAAGTGGGAGAGAAAGCAGATCTTGACTTAGCTCTTTAAATTTTAACACTGGTCTTCAGCCATCTGTAATCCTAACGTGCTTTCAGAGGTTCCACATATCCTCAAAGGAATCAAACCCCAAAGACTTATCATTCCGCTAATCTATTCCTGATACTTTGCCTAAAAAATCAGCATTGCCGTCTTCATCATCTCTCTTTTGGAACCATGGCTTTGAATTTGTTCCTTGTAGATAAGCATCCAAAAAATGACAGATTCCAGGAATTTCACTGGGGAAGTTTGGTGGAAGTTCTTCCCTTGATCGAGGAGTAAACACAAACCCAGGACAGTCTTTAAGTAATCTGAAAAGATTAAATTAAAATATTAAAGTTTAATACTGACAAAAGTTTGTGCACACAAAAAAGAAGACAGCATAACTAAATGAATATTCCTGAGAATATTATGATTAGTAGAAAGATTCGAATGACATTAACAAACATCTTCACGGAAGTACAAAGAAAAGTCAAATCACAAAAACAAAATTATGCTAAAAATATATTTCACTTATATTAGGAAAAATAAATAATTACAAATACTTTCACAAAGATATAAGCTATATAACTGCAATTCATAATAGTGAAAATAAATGAAAATAATACAAAGGTCTCATAGTAGTAAAAGAAAACACACATAAATGTAATGTAGTAAAAGAAAACACACATAAATGTAATGTGGAATAAAGGTTTCATACATTGAAAGAAATAACAACAGTGTGCATTTTTGATGCATCCATTTTGTAAATATTACTGAGAAGTAATTATGTACAATAAGTTGTGAAAAAAGTATCAACAGTTCTTTATGAGATATAAATAATGTAAGAATAAATTTGGATCTTTCATTAGAATTAATATGAATTCCAGGTTAGTAGGATTCAAATGAGATTTAATTGTTCAACTGTCCACTTACTGTCTTGTATTTGCAATGTTCTTTCTTCTTAAATTCATCAGTTTGGGCAAATATTAGCATTTGCTATTTAGCATATTATTATGCTAAATCCAACCTACTGATTAAGTTACTGGCTCCTCTTCTCATTTGCTTCCCTAGCTTTCTGTTAAATGCAAACTTAATAAGCAGTCTCTCTATATTACTATTCAAGCTATGGATGAGAAATGTCAAATAGTTCTAGACTCTAAACCAGCTTCTACATAAAATCTCTTATCTGTCCAACGAGACCATAGCCTTCTACTCACCAGCCTCTGATGTCAGTCTGAATGAAATAGAATGAACAAAATTAGACTTTGGTTCTGTGTCACCTATGGGTACTGTAGAAACCTAACTGAGTCAAAATCTATGCCCCAAGAATGACAGACCTTGAGTAGAATACAACATGTGAGGATTCTATTAATTATCAGTGCATCAATAAATATGCAATGTGCAACATAAAATTAATGAAAAGGATGCTTTAGTCATGAATTTGAAAATATCTTTGATTGCCTATGATTTATAAGACCTGGTGTTTAGTAACATACAACGAAAAGTTGTAGAATTTATAGCAGTAAAAGAATAAGCATCAACATCTAATAGATCTGGGATTGAATGTTAGCAAAGATGTTAGGAGTCTAGTCTTTAAAAAGATGATGATAATGCTACATATATCCTAAGGTTGTTGAGAAGATTAAATAAAATCAATTTAACATCAGTTAGATATCACCTCACACCAATAATATTGGTAGCATTAAATGATAATATCAAACTTTGGGGAATAGAAACCTTCATACACTGTTAGTAGAATAAAATTGGTAAACCCAATTTGGACAACTAATTGATACCTAGGAAAGTTGAAAACTGGCATCCCTAGGATCTGAAAATAGCACTTCTAAATATTTCATCTAGAGACATATGTTTAAGAATATTTATTGAATCAGTTTTTGTGATAATGATAACTTGATACACTCTAATTAACCACTGGTAGAAGAGACTGTGGTTTATTCATACATTAGAATAATACGTATTATATCACATACACATAGAGTGATGTGCTGGATCTGGCTTGTAGAGTCTTGTGAAAGTTGACTGTTAAACATTCTAACATGGCTTGGAATTTTGCAAGCCAGATAAACCATGAGTTAGCTACAATTGGCTATGGTGGGAGTATTTATACCCATAGCTATCAGCAAATACTAAGAAACCAGGATTCTTCTACCACCATCTCCCAAACCAGTTTACCAACATACATTAGATTCGGAATAATGAAAATATATGTACTAGATTTATATGACTCATCAAGGAAATAAATCTCAAAAACATAATATTGAGTAGATTCAAGGCAAGTCAGAAAAGGATATGAGTGTGTTGACTGGAAAGTATTTTTCTCTGATTTTATTTTTATATCTGGAGGGACATAAATGAGAGGTACTCAGTTGATCTACAATTTTCCTTTCTGGTAAGCATAAGTGACATATCTTACTAGTGAATTTAGGAGAAGTTGTTGTGCATGCTCTACTCACTGCCTTCTTGTTTCTCTCTTTGGAAGCATACCTATCTGCAGGGAACACATATTCTCAGCTGCTCATACCATCTTTAAGGGGTATAGGATCTAGCATTTCAAAGAGTGGGGCCAAGGGACCTTGGTTCTATCTGTAATATTTTATTTCTTTTAGAAAACTGGAATTTGAAATAAATGTGGAAAAATGTTGAGAGCTGTTAAATATTAGTATTGGCTAAATGGGTGTTGATTTTTCAGTTTTTCTCCCTATATGTTTGAAATATTTAAAAAGTACATATAAAGATTTATATATAAAACTATAAATGTTTTATAAATTAAAAATATAGCACTATATCTGTTAAATATGTCCCAGAGACTTAAATCTTCCAGTTGTTTATATGCCAGTTGAGCCCTGCATCTCAGCAGAACTGCAGCCAACACCTACATTCTGACCCACCCAGGACAACTAACAAAAGGATGATGATGGACAATGCCCATCCCAAAAAACAGAGAGTGTCCTCAACTGCAAGAAAGACAGTTTGATCCATCTGCCCCATGGGATCTAAGCCCCCTCTCAATAGGAAGCAAGTGGGCATCACCATCCCCAAATCCTCAAGACTGAGGAATGAACAAACATAAGGGGGGATAGCAACTATGGACTAAGCAGACATTATTATTCTAGTAACGAAAGAACTTGTAACATTGATATAAGGATGGTGGTCACCAGAGATTCTGAGGGGAGGGAGAGGGAAGAATAGGTGTAATATGAGACATTTTGGGGGCACTGGAATTGTTCCTCATGATATTGCAATAGCAGATACAAGCCATTATATATTTTGTTAAAGCCTCTAAGATTGTGTGGTGCAGAGTGTAAACCATAATGTAAACTATAGACCATGGTTAGTGGCAATGCTTCAATATGTGTTCATCAATTGTAACAAATGTACCTCACTAATGAAAGATGTTGGTAATGGGGAAAGTGTGGAAGGGGGATGTGTAGGGGTATATGGGAATTCCCTATATTTTTGGTGAAGCATTTATGTAATCTAAAACTTCTTTAAAAATAAAGAAAAAAAATTTTTAAAAATGCAGCAACAACAAAAATGTATAATGATTGAAAAAAAAAAGGAATTTACTTTTTCTACCTATATCAACCCAGCATTCCTTATTAAATATGGCAATTTGAATCACAACATTTGTAGCAGTTTGGCAGTTTGATATAGTTATGAATTCCAAAAATAGATATTTAATCATCTGGGCATGATTAAGTTATGATTAGGGCATTGGCTGGGCCATGTCAGTAGGGTGTTGAGCCCCGCCCTTTGGTGGGTGGGATCTCAAAGATAAAAGACATGGCAAAGGACAGAGTTCAGTAGTTTTGAAGTTGGAGCTCTGATGAGGAAGGAGAGAAGGCCCCGGGAAAAGAGACAAGCCATCCACCTGACAGTTCACAGCTGGCCTTGTGGAGAGAGGCAAAGCCTAGAGAGCCTTACAGTCTACAGCTGACCTTGTGGAGGAACCAGAGGAGCTGAGCCTGGAGAGAAACGGAGCCCCGGGAAGAAAGGAACCCAAGAAGCCTAAACCCTGGCAAACGTCAGCAGCTGTCTTGCTCCAACATGTGGAAACAGACTTTGGTGAAGGAAGAAACTTACGCTTTATGGCCTGATAACTGTAAGCTTCTACTCCAAATAAATACCCTTTGTAAAGACCAACAGATTTCTGGTATTTTGCATCAGCACCCCTTTGGCTGACTAATACGACATTATATTTACAATTTATATTGAAATAGCATTTACAAGTGGTTCTAAAACTATCATCTGTATTTATTAAGTAGCTTGCTCAAGATCACACATCTGGTAAGTGCTGCATTTGGGACTCTAAAGCATATCTTCTGAATATAAATCCTATGCTATTTTTTTCTTTTTTTTTTAAATTAAATTTTATTTTATTTTTACAGAAACTTTAGATTACATAAATGTTACATCAAAAATAAAGGGCGATTCCTATATACCCTACCCCCTCTACATTCTACACTTTTCCCTAAAGAAACTCGCAAACACATGTGGGGTGTCATGGACTCAGAGTTCATTAAATCATCTTTAAAAAGTATCAGAATATATCGACAAAACAGATTGGAATAATAAAACCATTTAGATATAAATCTGACAGCATTAAGACTGTAGAAAGGCAGTCCAGATATCCTCACGTGGTAGAAATATTTTCTCTTGTGTCTCTTGACCAGATATCATTCCCCCTCCCCCACATCAACTCTGTTTTCTGCATCATCACTCACATTTTCCTTCTTTGTTCTCTCCCCTTATAGAATTCATGTACTGCTTCTCTTTCACTATGTTCTCAGATCTCTCCTGCAAATAGGAGATCCTAGTCTATTTGCCCACACCAGCTTGGCCAGCATCCATCTATACCCCGCACCTGCCATTTCTGTTCCTTTAAATACTCAGATCACCCACATAAACTCCTATCAGTAATCCACTCATCTGAAACTCTAGCACATATAATCTAGTCTCTGTTGGTTTTCCTAGCTTCAGTAAAATCAGACAAAAATACGGGAAATTATCCCCTAAAATAAAAACAAAATTTTTCCTAATGTTTAACAGAAAGGAATACATCATTGTCATTAAGCCACTACATTCTAAATAATTGACTGGAATTTGGAACCAGAAGTTTGAAGGGAAATATTTTTTGTACCCTACAAGATTTTTGTGTGTGTGTTAAATTTACATGTATTTCATAAATACATCAATTTTTGATATTACACAGATTATTTTATTACTTGAAAAACATCATCCCAGAATTCAGTTATCAACCAGTATATTACCAACAAAGCACTCTGAATAAATATTCAACTTTCATATTTGTAAAATTTCTAATAGTGTATTGCTTTTCTTGAATTTTGAGTAAAACTAAAATTGTATCTTTATTTGTCATCCGATTATTAATTAAATTTCACAAAGTTTGGCTGTTTGATTGACATTTAAAATATCTATTCCACTTTAAGTTTCCCTATAATATGAAAAAAATGAAATACTTCTAAGAGAAAGCATTTTAAAATGTTATTAAAATTCTGTCATATTATGTGAATATTCTCACTGTCCTGATTTTGTGATAACCAGGGTAGGCTAAACATTCACTATATTAGAAACCATACATTGTGTCCCCAGACCTAGTTTTTCTTCCTAGGTCTGGTATTTAGAATCCTGGTGATAAACTAAGCCTGATTTATTATATGACCATCCTGTATGGGAAAAGACTATAAATTTGGGTATCTTCAGTCAACCTTAAGAGATATAGCAGGGGGATGGATGTGGTTCGGGTGGTTGGGCATCCATCTCCCACATGGAGGGACTTGGGTTTGACCTCGGGACTTCCCGGTAAAAATTAAAAAAAGAAAAATATAGAAGGTACGTGGGCCACCAGGCCCCGTGCGTGGATGCGCTGCCAGGCCCCGTGAGCCATGGAGCAAGATGATGAAGTAACAGGAGAGTGACACAAGGGAGAGCCAAGACGAGACCCACCGAAAAACCAGGAACTAAGGTGGTACAGGTGGTAGGATGCCTCTCTCCCACATCAGAGGTTCCGAGGATCGAATCCCAGTGAAGACAGGAGGAGAAGGATGAGAAGAGACGGCAGGAAACGGACACAGAGAGTTGCCCAGCAAATGGACACAGAAACAGCAAAAACGGGGGGGTGGAAATGGATAAAAGTAAATAAATAAATAAATAAATCCTTAAAAAAATGTATAGGAGAGGAAGATTTGGACTATAGCTAGTAGTAATACTTTGACGATGCTCTTTCATGATTTAACAAATGTTTCACAACAATGCAGGATGTTTGTGGGGGGGTGATGTGTGGGAGCCCTGCATGATGTTATGCATGTTTGTTTTGTAAGATCACCATGTTTACTGAACACTTATAGTTTATGTATGTTCATGTATGAATGATATACTTCAATAAATTGTTTAAAAAAATTTTAAATGAAAAAAAATTCTGTCATCTTAAGTATTTATTTCTTGCCTAAATAAAGTACATTATTCATGGTTTGCCTTTTAGATGTGACATAAATATTTCCTATGTGAGAATAAAAGAAAAGTGAATTATTGCTCATGTCAATGAATAAAGATAAACTAAGCTATATCATACATATTTGTCTATAAAAAGTAGAAATGACTTTAGCAAATGCATCCAAGTTCAATATATAACAAGTTAAATTTTCATGATCATTTACATGTAGGCACATGTATATCTAAATATACATGTAATGCACAAAAATATTAATAGATACTATATCTGAAAAGTGAGATTATAAACTATTTTTATTAGTTAATATATATTTTCTGATTTTGTAAATTTTCTAAAATGGTATGTGTTATGATTATAATCAGAAACACATTTTATTTTTTTGAAAAGCAAAACATAAAACTGTCTATCTCTTCAGTAAAAATCTGCACATAAAAATCTGTACCTGCATTTCTGGTAATATTACCAATATAGTGAAGCTAAAAATTTAAATTTTGAGCCTTGTCCTGCTGCTGGAAATGTATATCAAAATGTCATGATCCTCTGTTGGAAGATGTAAGATCCTGAATTGTATTTTGACAGTAAAAGAGTAGTTAATATAAATGTCTCCTATCATTACGCAAGACCACCATACTTTAAGAAATAGAACAAATGAGTATTTTCCTAAGAGTTTAGTTTCATATAGCTTAAAAGGAATCAAAGTAGAAGAAAGAGAAAATAAAGACTTTTGTATGTAAGGGTTTGGTTTTAAGGGCTGATACATGCACAAGGACTCCTCACTATGCCCATGCACGCCTGTTGCAGCAGTAGGAAGGCGGCAGATGTATCATGGAAAGGACTAGCAACTGACTCCTGTGCTACAACAGAACGAGTCCTCTCAGTGCTGCCAAAGATCGTAGAGTCATGTCCTCTGAGGGCACTGATTTTTATCCCTACCTGTCATCCTTAATCAGACTGTCAATCAAATATCATTATCATGATCTCCAGGGACTTTTCCAATTCTGATGTTATACTGATAACAGAGTCAATAGTCAAACAATAAATACTTAATGCTTTCCTACTGTGTTCCAGAGCCGGATCTAGGAGCTAGGGATATAGAATGTAGATAGCTAGGGATATAGAATGTAGATAGCAGCAAGACCCAAGCCATGTGAAGCTGACATCCTGCCAAAGAGACATTAAACACATAAACAGATAAGACCATTCCAGATACTGATATGAGCTGAGAAGATGATAAAATAGGGTAATGTGAAGGTGTGTTAGGACAAGGTTGTTGCTCTAGCTATGGTGCTTAAAAAGCTCCTCTTGTACAAGGTGGCATTTGAGTAAAGACTTAATTATGAGAATGAGGAAGACATATGATGATCAAGGAGAAAAGTGTTATAAAGCAGAAGGAACAGCAAGTACCATTGACTCAGGGATTGATTTACCAAGTCTGACAAACAAAAATGGGGCCAGGGTTGCAAGTGCTCAGGGAATGAAGAAAATGAGAAGGCAGAGGCTGGCAGGATGTTGTTCAGACATTTTAGCCGGCAGTACAAAGTTTAAATTTTTTTACTGATTTGCAGTAAGAATCCACTGGAAGGTTTTTAATGCAGAAATAAGGTTTGATTTATATTTTATAAAGACAATGTGGCTATTGTGTAAAGGATGAACTGTGGGGAGGAGGTGTCCAAAAAAGAAAGCAGGAAGGATGATATTTAGTTCCTTTCAGTGGGGGAGATAGGGTGTCTTGACTTGGGTTGTAGCATTAAAGGAGATAAGAAGAGTTGCATTCAGGATATCTTTTATAGGTCGAGGCGGTGGGATGTGAGGGGAAAGAAGGAATGATCACTCTAAGACTTATGATCTGAGTAAACTGGGCAGATGATGGTGCCATTAAGAGATTGGTGAAGCTTGGATGGGCATGAAGTGGGTTTCGTGAGGGTGAGTATGTGGGAAATCCCTGGTTCTAATTTGGTCATGGTAATTGTAATATGCCAATTAGTCATCCCAGTGGGACTGAAGAATAGGATACATGGATCTGTCGCTCAGTGGAGATGGGCTACAGATTAAAAAAAGGTGAGGATCATCAACATTCAGACAGAGAAGAGAACAGAGCTTTGAGGCACTCTAACATCCAAAGGTTTGATAGGGGAGAAGTACCAAAGGAAGATACCGTGAAGCTGTAGTGAGGGAGATAGTAAGAAAACCAGGTGAGGGTGACGTCACAAAAGTCTAAAGAAGAAAATGTTTAAAGGAGGTTGTGATCAGCGTATCAATTGCTAGTAAGATGTTGAGTGAGATATGGAGAGAGAACTGACCTTGATTTTCAGAAAGGCACACAGGTGACCCCGATAAGGACCATTTCCGTGGAACAGAAGGGACAAGGGACAAACCCTGATAGGAGAGGGTTGAAAGGAGAATGGGGGTAAAAAAAGAAGACACCTTGAGTATGGACAACTCTGGAGAGGAGTTTTGCTGTAAAAAAAGAGCAGAAATATAGGAAGGTATCTGGAGGAGGACTGGGACACAGGAAAGTTATTTTTCTGTTTGTTTGAAGAGGTTTGAGCAAAGATGTGTTTGTATTTTGAAGATAATTCATTCCATCAGAGAGAGAAATTGGTCATAGAGAGAAAGGGGTTATTTTCAGGGGAAAGTTTTGGAGAAGTTGATAGGAAAGAGCATTTGGAGCAAAAAGAGAGGGCTAGACACCTGCAGGGGCAGGGGCAGCTGACCTACTGTAACAGGAGGGAAGGTCGAAGACAGGGGTATTGAGGTAGCTCTGCTGATGGAATCCATGGCATGAAGATGAAATAGTTTTCATCTGACCTCATCTATTCTTTCTGTGACATCTGAAACGAGGTTATCAACTAAGAGTCAAGACTGGAAAGGAAAGGTTGTCAGAGCACAGCTTTAAGTAGAAAGGAGAGGTAGATGGTTGTTTCTCTGAGAAGAGTTAATTCACTTGGTGTAAGTGAGCTATCATGGGAAGCTGATTTATTTTGTTATTTAAGTTTTTTTTAATTAAAATTAGACTTTTAAAATGACATATAACTTATGAAACAGATATATTTCTAGCCCCACCCCCATCATGGATTGGCTTATTTTCTGGTTTAAGGATGGATAAGTGATATTTAAATGGCAGAATTTATTGACTCAGGGAGACAGTTAAAATAGAGGTTTCCGTGATGTTAGATAGCATGTGGCCCCTCTGTTAACACTCACTGTTAGTCCTTGACACTCTGTAAACTCTGCAAAATGTCTAATGACTTGCTAGTTTTTCCTCTGGCAAATTGTTCTCTGTTGGGGGTACTGAGATTATTATTAATGCATGCTTTTAAAAGAAGAATTTTCAAGGAAGATATAATGTCTGCCAAGGATTAGAAATATTCCAGGAGAGAAGATCTCATGAGGATAATGAGTAGTTTAAGGAAAAGTTAAAGAGAGGGTGATGGAAGTTATGGCTTTGCTTTTTCTTTTAAGATTATCTAAGCAAGAACAACAAATTATGGAGAATGAAACAAACCAATGGACAAAATGACAACTGTTTGTAAATAAAGAGAATAGATTCCAGGTGCTTAGTACAATCAATACCTGTAAGTGGTTGGACTGACATTGATTTTCCGAGGTATACTGCAGGACTCAAATTTGTTAGCAAGGGTGACATTGTTTCCAAAGAGGCAATAACGGGGCATTTTAACTCCAACAACTCCAGCAAAAACAGATCCAGAATGCAGTCCAATTCGCATCTGAAAGCAAAATGTAATATGTTCTCAGTCAATGGTAAAACGCTTTCCATCCGTCAGAGTTGTCTGAACGCCCTAGGTTATTTGACCGACCATTTTCATTACCATACTGCTCACTTCCTCAAAACTTCCAGCCAACCTCCCTGTACTTTTCATTTCCAATAAAAAATTATTGATGCAGAATCAGTAATCACAGCTCTTAAATCTTCTCTGCATATGTGCTCAGGTTAATTACATAGACCATCTTTATTTCACCCATTTGCAGTATCTGTAACAAATTTCCACACATATCTTTTGCCTATTCCCAAAACACCAACAAAGAGAAGCAACACAATAAGGATATAAGATGTGGTTGTCTAGGCACCTTGCTTTAAAGGAACTTAATGTCAAACATTAATTTATTATCCAAATAACCAAGAGCTGGAGAGAAGGAATTATAATATTTAAACAGAAAATGACAGAAGCAGCAGAAAGTTGGGGTGGTTTAGGCCTGGATGAGAATACAGTGACTATATATACACTAAATTAAAAGTGCTCTGCCACCTCTAGATATGAGACAGTCTGAGATGTGTCAGGGTAAAAGTTTAGGAATTCTGAAAGTTATCAATGATTTAGAGAGCCATAAAGACAGCATATTCTAAATTGAGATCTCCTAAGGGATCTGAAAACTTAGAGGATGCGCACATTCTTAACATTACTGCTAGAATGAAGTAAGTTAGAGTGGGCATATTTTAAATGACACTCAGATACCCTGTTCATTATTTTTAAGTTCTATACTTAGCTGACATTTTGAAAAAAAATATGCATTTTAAACAAAGGACAAGAACTCAGTAACCATGTTGAAATTTAGAAATCAGATGATTCCAGTTCTGCCTAGTTCTACAGATAATTTCAGATATCTGCTAGAAACATTCTACAATAATTTGATTTTAAGATGTTAAATCATGAATTGTGCAAAATACTCAAACAAAAGCCCTAGGTTATCAATCGGGAGATTTGAATTCTAAACTAAACTAAGTTACTAACTGGTCATCTGACTTTCTGAATGTCTTTTTATTTCTATTTCTTCATCTATAAAATGAAGAGTTGGATTATTTTTAAGTAAATCTTGGTCACAATTTTACTCTAACCAGGAAATCTTAGATGTCTGTTACATATGGCTTTTTCTTCTATAGGAGAGAATGATTTTAACACATATAACTGCACAATAAAACAAAAGAGAAAAAAACGATCTTCTGCCCATAAAAATCGGCTATACTTTTTAACACATTTAGATTGAGAAGTACTAGCTCACTTAGGGTACTGTCTAATTAAACCAATTTCTCTCTCTGAACTTAGTTACTATAGCTTTTTATATGATAAATTTATTGCAGCATTTTAATTTTTTAAATTTCACAAGTAATATATAAATACATTGTCCTTGTAAAAATCCACACAATACATGTAAAGCAAATGCCTCCTTTGCTATCCCCATACCACTCTCCCACCCTCACCTTCTCTGATTTTGAGTCTCACTCCTCTTTCCAAAATTTACTCATCAGGGCACTTTTCAAATTCATGAGCAAGAAAATGATCCAAAGTTCAAGATGCACATCATGTCCTGAGTGCATCACTGGAAGCAGATTTGTATGTGAAATAATGAAAGGCAAAGACAGAATTCTGATTGTCTCCCAGTAAATGTGTGAATGGGAACCTGCTGGGGTAATTTTCTATTTGGGAAACACTCTTGGCATAGCACACTTCATCACTGGATTCTGAGAATAGGAAGGATGGGCATGGAAGTTTATTTCCAAGTTCACTTACCACTTACTGATTTTCTTTTTTTTTTTTTTTTTA